>CAEGAE010011976.1:0-70475 GCA_903067095.1 Girardinus metallicus | reverse complement strand
GATTGGGGGGGGGGGGGGGCGGGCGCGGGGGGGGGGGTGGGGGGGGGGGGTGGAGGGGGGGGGGGGGGGGGTTGGGCGGGGGGGGGGGGGGGGGGGGGGGGGGGGGGGGGGGGGGGGGGGGGGGGGGGGGGGGGGTAACTAAAGAGGCCAGGATGGAGGATCTTTGTTTTTATCGAGGATTTGTTATTTTCAGCCTTTACACAAAGAGGGATTGGTTTGGGATCAAGCCCCTCTAACCTTATTCCCGCTTCCCTTTTCCATCCAGCCGTGTATTCCCGGGCTGCTGGGATGTGGAGCAGTGACAGCTTAACCCTCCGGACCCCTCCCCCCACCACCTCGGCTGCCACCACCTCCACGGATGCATCTGCAGCAGCAGCAGCTCTGAAAGCTCCCCAAACCCCCTTCCTCATAAAGCCCCTCATCACGCTGCGAATGAACTCCTGCTCCACTTTCCCATCACTTCCTGCTCGGGCTTCAGGGAATGTCTTTGTCTCCTCTGGAAGTGGATTTTATTGAATTATGCAGAAACAAGCTGCATCTTCTCAGAGAATGAAATAAAACGCCCTTTTGGAAGCCTGCAGTGTAAAACCAAGACTTTTTGTAGCGTTAAACTGATGAAAGTGAAGGGCTCTGGCGCATAAAGCAGATTAGCAGCGGTTTGTGTGTCCCACTTTTTTCCAGCTGAATTTCTCGCTCGTCAGTAGAAACCCGGTTATGTCAGCAGAACAACTGATGGCTGCTGAAGTTCCTCCACTGCGTCTCCGGATCCGCGCTGCGGGCTTCAGGCAGGTTTGCAGACAGTCAGCCGCGGCGCGCCGAGTGCTTTGAAACTCTGAGCCGAACGGCGGCCCGATACAACGGCTTCTGGACTCACTCACACAGAGACGGCCTGGTGGAGAAAGCTCTCCTTATGCTGCTGTTACATACGGAAGAAGGTGCAGATAGCAGCATGAGATGGGAGGTTATTGGTTCTTCTTTTTTATGCTAGGATATATTAAACCACCTGACTTGAATTACATGAGCAGGAGAATGTTAAATATCAGAGATGGGGAGGGAGACTCACTCAGTTCCAGAGGTTGTTCCTGTTTCTCTCCCTTTTAGTCGCTGCTTTGTGTCGGTTCTGTACCTTAATTTTAAATATAAGTCCATAAAAATGAAATCTGGGATTCCTCAAGGCTCTGTACTCAGACTACTTCCATATTTACCTTCTCCTCAGTAATAGACTAATGTTTCAGTGTAACAACATGACTGTTATGTGGTCTGCTATAGTGGTATAGCATATCAGAGTGGGTGGAGCCACGTTCCATCCAGTTCTATGCAGTTTAAAGAGAATTTGTTGTTTTTGGCCTTAAAAGTAAAGTCAGTGAGACTCTGATCCCGAGAGGATGGAAGGACATCCCATAAAGAGCAGAGGCCAGTTAGTTTATTTTTTATGAAGTCTAAGCTCCATAAAAAATATAAAAATATAAAAAATATTTATGCATATTTGCTTAAATATGCGTAAATATTTCTTGATTTTGTTATTTCCTGTTTATTCTTGTATTTTCCTGTGATTTGCGGCAGAAAGGATTTCGTATCAATAGTTTCCTTCTTAGAGCAACTGGAGGAGAAAATGTATGAAAATGTGCTTGAACTGCTGAGCTTTCTGAGTTGGACTGGAGACGTTTGGGTCGAGCGGTTCAGGGTCGTTTGGTGTCGTCAGAAGCAGTGGTTCTGGTCCGCTCCTCCGGATCGTCCTGCGGTGCAGCCGGAGCTGTCCGTGGTGCTGAAGCAGAACTTTCTGCAGGAACTGGGCCACATTTCCTCTCCTTATCTAACCTTCAGCTCTCAGAAAGACGCTGGCGCCCGCGGCGGCGGCGGCGGCGGCGGCGGCGGCGCCCACAGGAACGGCTCCTGATTTAAACGCTGGATTAACGGCGACCTGCAGCCCGTCTGCATCGGGACTCCCGGCCGCGCTGGCAGGATCTCTTTGATCTGCTGTGAGTCTCAGGAGCACAGAACCCTGAACGGACCCGTGCGGAAACATACGAACGTCCAGGCGGTCCGCTTCAGCCTCGGAAACGTAACTGGTCTTCTGCGCTTCCTGTCCTTGGAGACGGCGGAGCATTTATGTAGATTATTGCTGCAAAGTAGGTTAAGATGAATGTTGTGGCGCTCCATTATCTGCCTGTGAGCTGAATGAACGCTTTGAAAACCAATCAGTGCAGGGAGGCTGGGTACGAACAGGACGCCGCAGTGTGTGTGTGTGTGTGTGTGTGTGTGTTTTCTGGGGGATGGGATGTTTCCTGGAGCCCATCTGTCCTTCGTTCACTGCTCTGCCTCCCATCGTGGATTTGGATGAGCTTTTGTTTTTCCTTTCTAATGAGAGCAAAAAGAAACAAAACTTCATCTCCCAGAATCCCCCTGGCCCCCATCCTTTGTTTTTGAGCCAGTACTCCGTCATCGGAGGCTTTCCTCTGGATATTTGTTGGTTTCTTTCCGCAGAGCCCCATAAAGCTCCTCTGAACACAGCAGAGCTCAACAAGCTGCTCGGCTTTAAATGTCAGCGTCTGGAGATTCAATTTGATTGAGACATTTAATAAAAAAGAAAAATAGCTCCATGACCTTTGGATAACTTCTCTCCCAAATGAATTGAAGTGTTACAAGAGGACAGACTCACATAATCCAATATGTGCTGCTGTCTTTTATTTCTCTAAATGCTGATTTGTTGGTAAATTTCGGCTCCTTTGAGGCTCGATGTTTATTACTGTTTGACATGAGGTGTGTGTTATCAGAAGGTTAAAAAGCTGCTGCTCGTCCTGAACGCTGTCATGGTTTATTATACGGCCATAAACCCAGATGGAGTTCAAGAGTTCAACAAAAACAAAAAGAGAAAATTACTTATTTACTGTCACAGTGACCAAAAATGTATTCACAAAGAAATTCTCATTTACTTTGACTACGTCCCAAAATCAGTTATAAAAAATTCAACAAACTTTCTGTTTGTCAGCCTGAAAGAGATAAAGATTCAACTGGTCACATCTTTTTACCAAAAGCCCAGAAAAACAGAGTTTTACCGTGTGCGAGGTTTGCAAAATGAAATTGAATCAGTTCAGGAAAACCACAGTCAGGTATGCCATCAAATCGGTTTTACGTGAATTTCTGAGGTTGTATAATATTCCCAAACATATTATTTACAAATCTAAGTAAACTGGACTGAACCGGCACCAGGCAGCAGCTCCAGGAGGGGAACGGCTGCCGTACTCCAGCCATCGAGCCAGGTACGTTAAAGATGCTTATTGGTCCCCCGGAAAACGATAAAAACCCAGATATCATCGTCAATCAGTGAACTCCCCCAGACTGAACCGGAAAATTGGACGTTATGCTGCCAACACTTAGCTTTCATCATCAACTGGAGCGCTGCGCAACATCAATAATGACCAGCCGGAACATGGTTCACTAAATAATAAAGCACAACTTAACGAGGCTTCGAGGCAGATCATTTTCCTCAAGGAATTTTAATAATCGAGGAACTCGAATCGTTCTAGTCTTAAAATAGTTTCCTCAATATTTAACTCTGATCAGTCATATCCCAGACCATTCATGGTCCAGTGTTCTCAGGTTTTTCAGTGGAACGTGACTCCATGGAAAAAGCTGCTAAAAGTTTCCTGGTTGTAGCGCATATCTAAAATATCTGACAGGTTTGAACTTTCTGGCAGCAGCTGTGGAGCCACTGTAGGTACCAAACCACATCATCAGCAAACAGTCGGACCAGAACCAGAACCAGAACAGGAAGGTGGTGAATGATTTATATCCAGACTAAAAAGAACAAGAACCGAGCCCTGAGGGACGCCTGTATTCATCAGTAGTAACACCTTTTAAAATATAATCTGAACCACAAGCCTGAAAAAAATTCAACTTTAATCATTTCCTAAATAAGATTTTCAAACCTACTTTACCCTAAATAATATGTAATTTGATTGAAAGTGTTTGAATAATGTGGACAGGAAACAAATCATAAAGTGTGTAAATATTCATGGACTTCTGGGAACCTTTTCCAGAACCTCAGAGAAAAGTAACTGAGCAGCTCCAGATCCAAAACTCTCTTGTTTTGTCTCCGGTTATGGATCCATTATCGGCATGAGTTATTTATCAGTAAGATGGTTTGACAGTTTGGTTGCATCTGTCAACGTCTGCCTGCTTTCCATCAAACCAGGTCAAAGTTCATGATGTTTCTCTCCTTACCGGCAGGACGGACGGTTTTCAGTCATTAAATTCTGATTGAATTATTTGGACGTTTTCAGCTGTTTGTGTTCTGACTCATGGAAACAGCCCAGTTTGGTTGATTTCAGTTCTGCACATTCATCTTGACTTCACGTTTTCACAAACGACCGTTTCGAGGAAGTCTCTGAGTCTTCCGTCTGTGGAGGAGGACGGCGCATCCAGCAGCCGGATCAGGACGTTTGTTCCTGTTCTAGCCGAGGCCCGTCGGCCGTTAAGGGCCGTGTGTGCAGAGGAGAGGAGGAGGGGTTCTTTTTTTAGGCCCGGATAATAAAGGTGGAAGCAGGAGGGAGAGGAGGAGGAAGAGGAGAGGGATGAGCTCATCGCTGCTCCAGTCGTCAGGCTTTGTTTCTCAGCTGGAGGCAGAGTTGACACTTTAAAGAAAACGTCTGCAGTCACATCGTTGCGTCTGCCGCAGGTTTCTGTTCCTGATTCTGACATTTTGTTTAATGAGTCGCTCTGACATCATCTGTTGTTTTGACTGAAAAGAGACAACAGACCTCTGGGTATGCTAACGTCCCTGGAAGACGAGGCGCTGAGGACGGAGGCGGGCGTCGGCGTCCCGGGCGTCAGCGTCGCGGCCGGCGCCGAGCTTTGATGTCTGGCCTCTGATTTGACATTTCCTCAGGACACGAAGGCATCACGATCATATCTAATGTCTGCGGTCGACAACAAACGATGAAAATGTTTCTCCATCCTTGAATACTCGTGGTTCCTGCTGAAAGAAACGACCTTAAGGATATTTTATTAAACCGAAAAGTCTTAACATGAAGAAAACGCAACAATAAATCCACTTCCTGTTCACTTCCTGTTCACTTCCTTGGTTCAGTTATATTCTGATTAAAACTCACTTATTGTTGAAGGTAATTTGTTGACATAAACAGAATCTGAGGCTTATGATTTTGGCCTCATTATGTTGTGAAGCTGCTTAAAGAATAAAACATGTTTATTGTTTCAGTTTGACCAAAGGAAATGGATCAATTTGTCATCACAGCAAACAAAGAACAACAGTAAACAGAGCGACTCGACAGACGGACCCGTTCAGGGTTCTGTTAGTTTATTGTTGCATGAGTGTCAGTAATGTTGGACTTCTAATGATTCATTTGAACGGTTCTTTTTTCCATGGCGGATGATTCTCTGGGAATGTTTTTTAAAACTTCACTAATCAAGTTAAATGTCTGTTTTTCTAGCTGCCTGGCGTCTGAACTGGTTTCCTTCCTGGTTTGAGTTTAGCTCTGAGGCCGGAGTGTTGGGATCGTTGTCCTGCTGGGAACACCAACTCCATCCCAGTTTAACCAGCCAGCTGCTGGTTTGAGCTGAAGTTGAGGAATCTGGATTTGGTGGTTCTTTTGTGAATCTGCAGATCCTCTCTTCCTGCCCGGTTCAGGATCCGCCTCGCTGATTCGGATGATCCCCTGACTCACAGGTTTTATTTCTATCATCACTTTTATGAGATTACATAAAATAATTAGACGTTCCTTTACCCTCCTCCTCCTTTCAGTCGTTATCCTCTCTCCTTTCTTTCCATCCCTTTAATCTTCCTCTCCTCTCCCAGAGGGAGCAGACAGGAATTATGGGTCGTTCATTTGCGTCCAGCGGTCAGTGACCATGGCAACAAAATGGGAATCCGTCACTCAGATTCCCACAGCTTTGAATTTTTATTTTCATAAACCAGCAGCAAAAAATATTTAGTTTTCAGATAAAAACAGATAATTTAGCAACTTTTTCTGTAGAAGTAAAATCTGTCCCATTTTGCAGAGAAAAACACGACAGCACTGAGTTTTCAGACTTTTGTGGATGAACTTTCTGCTCTTCTTTGTCTGTTATTTTCAACTTTAATACTTTAGCAATACTTTATTATTATTATTATTTAAGTTAATAAGTTGAAGTTTTCTGCAAACAGTTTAATACAAAACAAACATCAAAATGACAGGAAATAGTCTGATTATCGTCCACAGGCCTTAAAATCAAACCCAAACCTCAAATATAAGTATTTAAATGATCATATTTATGTTTTTACAGTCACAACCTGAAGATGAATGCAGACGCTTCTCCTGTAGGCAGGAGAGGAAACATGTTCAGAGTCTCTGGGTTTTCACTCCTCCGTTCCTGCACTGGTTTGGTGTGGAGAGCTTCAGATAGTTTCTTAACCTGCTAATTTCCTCCACATGGATTTAAGATGTGTGTCTTCGTGTGGAAGAGTTAAAGTTATGGGTGTGAAAGTTGGCTGTTAAAGAGGCGCAGGCCTTTCTCTCTGTTCCAGAAAACAGCTGTATTTTCTGTTAATGGTGAGTTAAAGAGGCGGCGCCGGGCCCAAAGAGCTCACCGGGTCATAAATCAGGTCCGGAGATGTGCAGCTCTGGGCAGCCATGTTTGTTATTTATTTGTTTCTCTGTTTTGGTGAGTCGGTTAATCGAACTCGTTTTGTCGGATCTCGCGGTGAGAAGCTCCACCCACTGTGAGTCGCAGCTGCGTGGCTCCGCCCCCTCGGCCTCCTCCCGATGGAGTCTTGTAATGTGAGACATCATCATCATCATCGTCATCCTCGCTGCTCCATCCGTCTCTGTTCGTGGGGTCGTTGAGTTAAAGTGACGGCGCCTCGCTCCACCAATCAGATCCGCTTCGATCGGACATTCCCAGAGATGAGGAGGTGAGAAAAGCTCCTCATCTGGACCGACCCGCCCTCCGTTTGGACCGGACCGATTTCCTCTGACTGAGGAAAAATCCAACCAGTCAATGTTTCAGCTTCGTCTCTGAGCCGACCAGTTAGAGGCGAATATTTACTGGTTTCTGTTCATGGAGCATCTAGGAGAGGCTTTTGTTCAGATTTTTCTATTTTTAATGTTTTATGTATTATTGATACTTGATTCACGTTAACAGATTATTTTATTTTTTACAGCCTCATTTTATACATTTAGTGAAACATCCAGCAGAGTTACGTCAGTTCAGTAATTCGTCGTTAATCCCACAGAGTCGTCATGGTGATGCTGTGGGAAGGATGGCTCTCCTGTAGCTGTCAGTGCTGCATTAAATCACAAGAGCCTCTGACTGAAGGTGATGGCTTCATGGCTGTCGTGAGCCAACAGCTCAGCATCCGCGCAACAGAGACGATATTCCCAGTAACAGTGACATCATCATCATTAGCTAGCTCTGCTAATCCTCCTCCTTTGCTTTTGCTGCTCCTCTTTAAACCTCCATCTGTCTGTCCGTCTCTCAGAAAGATGTTGGAGTCTTGGTTGTTGAGCTTCATCATTTTTACAGTTTATTTGCAGAAATGTGGACAATTAGTTAAAAAAATCACCCTGCCCTCCACACCGTTCAGCAACATGGACGGTTTTCTGCTGAATGAGAAGCGAAAGTCTAAAATCATGAACTCCTTTCCCGAGTTCATGATTCCTGACTCTGTGAGAGACAGAGAGAAAAGACGAGGAAACGTTTGTGATCGAGAGAAAGAAGAGCGAAGGAATGTGACGATGGAGGAAAACCTCCAGCTGAGCTTTGGGTCTGAAAGGGAGACCCGTCAGGAGGGCTGTGTGTGTGTGTGTGCGTGTGTGTGCGTGACACAGGGAGCTAAAAATAGCGGAGGGTCTCTGAAGACGGGGTGGGAGCGGAGGACTCACCTCTGCAGCCTGCGGCAGACGCTAATGGAGGACGGAGCTGCTGAATGGGGAGAGCTCTGCTGGGCTGTACTCCTCCATGCTGCCTTTTATTCCCTTCATGCACTCTGGTTTTTATGTCCGAACAAGCAGAGACGTCTTTAGAAACACGGGGTTGTTGCCTTTCTCTGCTTGATCAGAATAAAATAAATATTTAATATGGAGACGCGTCCAGCCTGCTGCGGCGTTTTGATCTGGATCGCTGTCGGTGAAACGTTGATATGAAGAAGTGAGCTCAGAGTCGGGTTATATAAACGCTGCGTCTCCGCTCCCTAAAAGGTCAGAGCTGTCGGCTCACTTCTAAAAGATAAATGGCGTCTATTCATAATTTACACAACGTCTGCCTGATCCACTCAGAGCTGAGGCTGAGAAATGAACTGAGTTATTACATCACCAAGAAGAACAAGAACGTCTTTAATCCTGCAGTTAATCTGGACCAGAATATGATCAGGATTATTAATCAGCCTCATCCACCTGATAAATCTGATCAAATATTTCATTTTACATGAAAACTCTTTCAGAAAGCAGATTTAATATCATGTTTGGCTGAGTAACCAGAGAGCGGATCGAATCAGAGAAGAAGAAAGAAGAGCGACGCGGTTAGA
The DNA here is from genome assembly GCA_903067095.1 of Girardinus metallicus. NCBI lineage: Eukaryota > Metazoa > Chordata > Actinopteri > Cyprinodontiformes > Poeciliidae > Girardinus > Girardinus metallicus. Next base: position 61,954 of record CAEGAE010011976.1, on the reverse strand, counting down.
GGCCAATCAGGTTCATCAGGTGGAGCTTAGCCCCGCCCCCGGCTCCGCCCCCTGCTGCTGAATATGATTATTATTGATATAGTTGTGTTGTATTGATTGAGCTGCTTGTCGACACACGGACAGTGTGTGTTGTTTAAAGACCTGCTCTGGTGTCGACTGTCACTTCACTGCCTGCTGCAGAGAAACACACACACCAACACACACGCAAAGAAACACACACAAACACACACCCCAACACACACACCAACAGGAACACGCACACCAACAGGAACACACACATCAACACACACACACCAACAGGAACACGCTGGCCGAGCGTCGGACTCTGAACAGATGTTGGACTCAGCAGGTCTGTGGCCTTGGGGAGCTGCAGAGTGTCAACACAAACTCCACGCCTTTAATGGCCCCTGAGGCGTGTGTGTGGGTGTGTGCGTGTAGGCGTGTGTGTGTGTGGGGGTGTGTGTGTTCCCGTGCTGAGCATCCGCCCTGCTGGAAGCCCCACGGTGGTGATGAGAGCCGAGCGGCCGGCCAAACATCAGAAAATAAAACCCAAACTCGTCGCTCTTTAGGGCGATTTCTCACCTTTGGTCTGAATCTGATTTTTTAACTTGTAACTTTTTTCTTTTTGCTCAGTTTCATCTCACTGAAAACCAGAAGTGGAGTTGATCATTTATCAGACCAGTTCACGTATTGGGAGAGCGAATTCTGGCATGAAGTAATTACTGTTCGCTCTCATCAGTCTGACTTTGGTGGGATAAACTTAATGACAGTTTTTGGGAGCTGAAACTGAGATAAGAATAGAAAAGATGTTTGACTCTCAACCTGACTTGGAAATGTTGACTCAGTTGATTTGGTTCAGTTTCTGTTCATCTGTTTGAAACAGTCCAGAACCGCTTGGTGTATCGAGTGATTTCGTTTATCGTTCTGCTTCCTCTGAACTCAACATTTCAGATCAGAACCGACTCCATCCAGACAGGCAGACCCGGCCTCCAGTCGGCTCAGCGCAGCTCCTGCTCTCCTCCGGATGAACGCCGCCGCCTCCTCCGTTCCTCCTGCAGCCAATCAGGAGCAGCAGGTTGTATTTGGGTCACGGCAGCAGGATTCCTGCTGAGCTCAGTGAACCTCAGAGCCGCTGCTGAACATTCAGACGCTGAGTTTCCTCACCAAGAGGAAAACATTCATTCATTTACGAGAACCTGGAAGAACCTTCTGGAAATCTAACGGTTCATTTTTACTCCAGATCTTCTGCTTTTAGAAAAATTTCTTTGGGATTATTTTCTACTTCAGCAACAATCAGATTGAAGGTTATTAATAAAGCCTCCACTTTGGTTCTTGGAACCATTTTATGCATCATCAACCAAAATGTGGCATAAAATCTGGGAACACTTGACAGATTTGTTGCATCTCTGTGCAGGCGGTTCGTAAACTGAATCTCTACATATTTGACCTTTGAGGCGGCGATTTAAAGTGTTTATCATGTAGGAAGCAGCAGAGGAAACATGTTTCCTCCGGAGCATTTTGGACCACAAGTCCTGATTCTAAGCCGACTGCCAGGACGATGCTGCAGTCAGTCAATATTTAGTTAATAATTCAGAAGAGAATATTAATTCAGCATCCAGTCAGTACAAGCTGCTCCTCGTTGTTATTACAGTCAGTCATCTTCATGGCGCGTTGAGCAAACATGTTTCATCTTCAAGCTCCTGCAGGAGGATTTCAGGGAAACTTTCTGTCCTTGTTTTCTGCTGAATTGCTGCAGATGTGTGATCATTCAACAGGCCGTTCCCTCGTTCCTCTGAGGAAGACCAGAGTCGAGTCAGAACGGAAGCAGGAACACATTATCACAGCGCTGTTGGTGAACATTGTGATCACAACGCTTCATGATGAGCCATCATGTGAGAAGAGGCTGCGCTTCATGGACATGAACTTCCTCCATGAACTGAGCTTCTGCTCCTCAACAGGCAGAGGAGTCAGTTCAACCATCTAACCAGGATTCCTCAGGGCGCCCCCCTGTGGAGCGGAGTTCCACAGGGACGAGACCGTGGACCCAGAACTTTCTGGAGAGACTTTTCCTTCTGGTGTGGAACATCCGCCCTCCAGAATGAGATGGATGGATGGATGATTAATAGCTTGTTGGATGGATGGATGAATGAACGGCATACAAATGTATGATTTGTTTGTTGTATTGATGAATAAGTGGTTGGATGGATGGATGGATGGATGGATGGATAGATGGATGATTAATTGGTTGGATGGATGGATGGATGATTAATTGGATGGATGGATGATTAATTGGATGGATGATGTATGGATGATTAATTGGTTGGATGGTTGGATGATTAATTTGTTGGATGGATGGATGATTAATTGGATGGGTGGATGGATGGATGATTAATTGGATGGATGGATGATTAATTGGATGGATGATGTATGGATGATTAATTGGTTGGATGGATGGATGGATGGATGGATGGTTGGATGATTAATTGGTTGGATGGATGGATGGATGGTTGGATGATTAATTGGTTGGATGGATGGTTGGATGAATAATTGGTTGGATGGTTGGATGGTTGGATGAATAATTGGTTGGTTGGATGGATGGTTGGATGATTAATTGGTTGGATGGTTGGATGAATAATTGGATGGATGGATGGATGATTAGTTGGATTGATGATGGATGGATGATTAATTGGTTGGTTGGATGGATGGATGGATGGTTGGATGTTTAATTGGTTGGATGGATGGTTGGATGATTAATTGGCTGGATGGATGGTTGGATGGTTGGATGAATAATTGGTTGGATGGTTGGTACTGGAGGCTGATGTCTTGGATGATTGCTGTAAGGTGATGCTTGTTGCCTTTACAGGTGATGGAAACACTGCGCGGTTAAAACATTTTGTAAACTACAGCTGAATTTGTTTTTGACAAATTATGAGAAACAAAGCGAGCAAAGCTGAGTTGACGGATTGGTGCGTCTTGTTATGAAAGCCCCCTGGTGGAGAGCAGTGGGTGGCGCGGCGCTGCCTCTTCCTGTGAACTTGGATTTTGATTTTAGAAACAAACGAGCCTCGTTTAAATGTTCCTGCTGCCAACATGTTGGAAGCGTCCCGACTGAAGCGGCGCTCCGGTTCCTCCTGGATCCAGAACGTTCTACGCCGTCGTTCACACGTTCTGATTCCTGCTGCTCTGGTTCCCCTCAGCTTTCTGTTGTCAGAGAAAAACTTCCAGGCTCGTTAGCGTCTGACAGGTTGGAGCGTTGCTGGATATTAATTTGCTCTGCAGCGTTGAGGGACGCAGGAAGTCTGAGGGGATTCTGCTGGCGATGCGTTCAGGGACTCATTAGGAAACTCAGACTGTAACTCTCCTGGCCAAAGGCCACCGATTGGATTTTAGAGCAGATAATCACATTTACTGTTAGCATTCTACTTTCTGGACTCATGACTGATTTAGATGAACTTTCTCTGCAGCTTCAGCCTGAATTTAAAACCTGAAGATACAGATGTGGAGTTTTTACAGAACCTGTGGTTGAAGTTTAGTTTAGGTCAAAATTAAAAAGCAGTTCCTCTGTGACAGAGTGAGGGAGGACTGTGCAGCGTAAAAATGTAACAAAAATGTAAAAAATGCAATAAATCTCTCTAAATATCAACATCTGGAACCTGTTGGAATAAATAATTTAATGATTTTCCTCTGGAAGAGTCATTTACTCTTCAGGTTAAACAGGTTCAGCTGAGTTCAGTTCACACCCAACCCGACCAGTAATCATCTGAAAATCGTATTTTTACTTAAAATTAGTTTTCAACTCTAATAAAACTTGGTTTAGTTTAACAAAACAAAGTCTAATTGTGAATCTGTGCTGGCCGGGGGTTCGGAAAGGGGCAGCTAGTATCTCTGCAGACCCCACACATGCTGGACACAAACAGTTTAGGCTTTTACCTGCAGGGCGGCGCCAGAGAAACAGTTATCACCTCCAGGCTGCATCGCTGATAAAAACAATGAACACCTGACATAAAACTGACAACCTGCTTTTTTCTGTTCTGTATATAAATGAATATCTGCACATGTACTGACACGCTTACTGTTGGTTTATTTTCTCTAAAGTTTATATATTCATACTTCATGCCTGACGCTGTGAAAGCTGCTGCAGTTTCTACATCCTGGATTCTGACAGAAACGCATCTGGATGGAAATCAGGACGTTGTTTTTCTGAAAACAGGATTTTAGGTGTTTGTAGAAAGTCTCAGGTTTGTGAATGAACGTCGCTGTGGGAGGTTTGCTAATGAGAAAACAGGAAGTCATTAGTCTCGCCGAGTTCAAAGCGGCTCCACGCTGCGCTCCAGAATTAATGATTCTTTTATTGTAGCTTTGAAACGTGCAAGCGAAGCCGCTTCCTCCTGTCGTAGCAGCAGGTTGGATCTGAGCGCTCACTGGGGCCCCCTGCAGGCAGCGGGGAGTCTGCGGGGCCACACAGGAGCCCCGCAGCAGAGAGGACGATCAGCTGACACATTCACATCATTGAGTCTCTAAAACAAATCTGCTTCTTCTTCCTGAACCGTGAAAGCTTGTGGTTTGATCTCCTGCCCGTCAGAGGAAGGTCACTCACCCTGTTCTGTTCATCGGCTTTAACATCCAGGAGATGAAACAGTTTCACATTTTACAGCCAGACTTTTATTTTATCTGTGAGACGTGAGCGGAGTGGAGTAAAAGGACAGAAGCTGAGCAGGTCTTACTCTAATCGGTTGGGTTCGTTGCGTCATGGGGCTGGGATTTGGGTCGGACCTCTCGGCGCCAGAACCTCTCAGAATGAGCAGAACGTCTGTCTTCCTCCTGCTTTCCTCCGCTTTCATCATGTGGCTAAGCGAGAATCAGTTTTGCTCCTCTTCCCACTCAGCTGTGGATCTGTCCCACGTTGGCTGACTGCGTCTCTCCAGTGGGTTCATTACCGCTCCCCCCTCACCGCCGCCGCCGCCTCACGGAAACAGAACCATTAAAGTTCTGTCTCCAGCGTGTCGGAGACGGGGACGTCCTGCTGGAGACGGCAGAATGTCTCTTCAGATATTCTCCAGTTATCGCAGGCTGTCAGGCTCATCTGCTCTTCATCGATAGTCACGTTACTAAGAAGAAACTAGAACCACAGTGGTGGTTTTGTTTTTGACAAAAGATTGAGAATATGAGAGAAATATGACGATGCAGATTATCTGTGAAAACGTAACTGATCGCTTCTTACATTCCTTTATTTCTAAACTGAAGGGAAAATGGAAATAAAACGGTTTGAGTTTATTCTGCTTTGTGGTATTAATGTTGATGATATATTATAATATATATTACTATATGATATATTATGTTGTTTATCATCTTTAAGGTCCAGAAAAGCTTTTTGAAGCTGAAGAAACTGAATCCTCTGTTATTCCGAGTTTAACCCTTTAATCAGTTTTACTTTCAGGTGACAGAGAAACACAAACTGGTGCAAAACGGTGAAGTGGATGGAAGATGATTTATGGTATTCATCATTATTTACTTAAGAATCTGAAAAGTGCGGCATGCATTTATAATTAGATCCACTGAGTTGTAGAAGAACTTTTTATTGTAACTCCAGCTGCAGGTTTTCTACACAAAACCGCTCAGTTTTCAAGTTTTTTTGCAGACTCTCAGGGAGATTCACATCTGGACTTTGACTAGGCCATTCTAACACATGAATATGCTTTAGTCCACAGGTGTCAAACCCTAGCTTGACACTAGGGCCACTGTTTGGACCCAGCCTCTGCTGCACCACCTGAATAGAACAATCAGGTCATTCAGGCGCTGGAGAACCGAGGAGGCCATGACGCCGTTTCATTCCAGTGTTTCGTACCTGTGGCACATCTAAAACTGCAGGCCTGGAGGCCTGGAGGCCTGGAGGCCTGGAGGTCTGGAGGCCTGGAGGCCTGGAGGCCTGGAGGCCTGGAGGTCTGGAGGCCTGGAGGTCTGGAGGCCTGGAGGCCTGGAGGTCTGGAGGTCTGGGGGCCTGGGGGCCTGGGGGCCTGGAGGCCTGGAGGCCTGGAGGCCTGGAGGCCTGGAGGCCTGGGGGCCTGGGGGCCTGGGGGCCTGGAGCCTGCTTTAGTCTGAAACACGGCTGCATCTCTGACTGAATATTTACTCTAGACTGTTTTTTTTCTAGGATTGCCCTTCATTTATCTCCTTTGGTTAACTCTGACTATCCCCACAGCATGATGCTGCCACCACCAGGTTTCATGGTGTTGTGGTGATAATTTACTCGTGAAAAGAAATTTTCTTTGATATTTTTTGTGAAATAAATCAAAAACCTACATTGTGAATTTGTAATATTTAGATAAGTTATTTCTCAGTAGACAGGAAGTGCTTCAGCTCCGCCGCCATCGAACGCCGCACCAAACCTTTAGCTCCGCCTCTTCATCCGCCTCCTGAGGCCTGACCCGCTTTCTTGGCCTTCCTCGTCTTCCTCTTCATCTTCCATGAGGAAACAGACAGAAAACATGCAGCTGGTTTATTAATCGCCTCATTAAGGCGGAAGCAGAGCCGGTTTTGTCAGATCGCAGTCGATACGTTGGATGGGATTCCTGTCGTCAGGGGGCGGGGCTAACCTTGACACAGAAACACTGGGTTGGTTCTCATGTGGGTCAGAATGATTCACATGTGAAAACAGGCTGAATTTACCCTAATTAAAGCACAAGCAGCTGTCATCTGTTACCGGGTAGATTTCTGGTCCCTAAACTAACCACTGCTTTCTCCTTCTGCTCTCTCCTCATGCTCTCTGCTGATTGGACGGCTGCTTTCCCCTCACAATGTGCTGATTTGACAACAGGTAAGCACTTCTTATGTCTGTGTGTGTCTGCATGTGTGTGTGTGTTTTAAAATTAGAACAGGAACATATCAGCTGAATTCTTCCTTTCTTCTTAAACCTTTTTCGATTAAATTTCAGTTAAAAATCTCTGAAATCATAAAAGCCTCCTCAGGTTTTCTATTACTTTGTTTGAGTCCAATTAGAGGTGAATTTCCATTTCGTTATCAAATAAATCTCCTGGGGCTGTGAGAATCGATGCATGACGACCTTTAATAAAACACCACAGGTCACATCACTCAGGGAACAAATGACAACAATGGACTCATTACATCCAAGACATTTATTTATTGTTATTTTGATAAATGAAGACAAACAAAAATACATAAAAATCATAGAGGAACTAATTAATAAGCTAAATATAATAGAGATATAACTTGATTTATTTTTATTACTAGGTGGTCGACAGAGCAGCTAAAAACTCCTCCTAACATCAGCATGAGAAAAGCTCAGCCACATCCACACAGTGCAGGTTGACATGCTGATTAAGTTCAGATTAATCAATTAAGAATTGGATAGCAAAACGTGTTTTATAGAAAATGGTGTTCATTTTTTCACAGAAACTGAACCAGAAGAAGCAAAAACTGCCACTAGATGAGTTCTGGTAAAACAGATTCATGCAAAGAAAAATTTTATTCTTAAATAAAAAATATTTATATATTTTTTTCTATTTTTCAGCAGATGGGAAGTTTTGGAGTCTCTATTTTGAGTTAGCAATTAATCATTTACTAAATTAGCTGACGATTATTTCAAAAATGGATTAATCACAGCATCAATATTTAATCAGGTTTTCCCACATATTAATTTTGGAGTAGCATGTCTTAAAATTATGATCTCATTTTAGGACAGCAAAATGTTACGTTTCTGTTCTGATTCTGGTGAAAGAAGCTCAAACCTGGAAGACATCAAACAGAAAATAAAACCTCGAGGTTCCCTTATTTCTATTTTTTTATTTAATCTTTATATTACCAGGATTAAATAAACACTGAGATTAAAAATGTCCTTTCCAAGGGAATCAGAAATAAATATCATGAGAACAAAAGTTACAGCCGGACGTTAAAATCAGTCAGACGCTACGTTACGCTACGTTACGTTAAGCTACATTATGCTACACTACCTTATGCTACTTTACGCTACGTTACATTAAGCTATGCTATGTTACGCTACTGGTTCATCCTTCACATCCTGGAGAAAAGAGCTTCTGTCCATTTATGGTCGTTTATCCATCCGTTTTGTATAATGCAGTCCCACAGCATGATGCTGCCACCTCCATGTTGGATGGCTGAAGTGTTTTTAATTTAAAAGCTTCGTCTCGACTCCATTGAATTTATTTCTTGAAACCATCAAGATTTTCTCCAGATGAGAAGCTTGAAGTGTTGCTGTGATCAGGAAGGATCTCCAGTAGCAGTCAGTCTTAGGACGACTCTGAAGACGCCTCTGACTGAAGACAGCTAGTGTATGACGTCTCATGACTTTGACATGCTAACAGCTCAGCCTCCAGACAGCAGAGACAATATTTCGCTGGATGACATCATCAGGTGTTGGTAGCGCTGCTAATCATCACCCTTTGCTTTTGCTGCTCCTCTTTAGACGGTTAGAGAGCCGGGTTGACGTTAATGTTTAATCATGATGGATTAAAGAGTTGGTTTAAACCTCCTGCTTCTCTGTGTCCATGAAGACTCATTCGGCTCATCTGGGATTTGGGGTCAGAGGTCAGGTATTATTTGAGCTTTTGAGATGCTAATCAGCTGCCCCCAGTTGTAAAAACACCTTGTTTCCACGGTTACGCATCCCAACTGCCTGAACATAAGACATTGGAAGGAAAGGGAATCGTTTTTGAGACTTTAAAAGTCTCAACCAAAAAATTAACAAAAGTCTAGAGAAGCAGGCAGCTGGTGTGCTGATCGGTTAGCTGCACAGTTATTAGAGGAGAAGAAGAAGAATAAGAAGAAGAAGAAGAAGAAGAAGAAGAAGAAGAGCCCATCTGGGGGTCAGACGCTTGTCTCTTCTCCCGGTCCACACATTCATGGTGAGCTAGCGGCGGCCGTCTCACACCTCGGAGGGAAACGTTGTGACACTTCCTGCTGCGGCTGAAGGTCAGCAAGGAAAACTGCTAATGCTGATCGCTGCAACATTTACGGTTCCAGCGTTAGAGGTGGGAGCTGGCGCCTCCTACTGGTAGTCCTGGGCCTCAGACATTTGTTTTTGTCTTGGAGCTATCGGCTAATTTGGTTCAGCTTTTATTATAGAATATTATTCTATAATAAAATAAACAGATCTCACAGTTAAATTCGGTTTCTTTAAGAAGAGATAAAAAGTAAAAGTTGTTTACTTTAAAGGGATTCATGACGGAGGAACATCTGAGTTCAGTTGAATGAATCTGTTAAAGGATCTCCTGCTTGTTAAAGTTCATTTACTCTTCTGTTGCAGAAACATTTCCACCATTTACTTCACTTACAGGAAGAGTCATTGCTCTCATTCACAGGCCGTCTTTTCCCAGTAACGCAGCAGGACGGATCGATCCATTCAGTCGTTTCCAACGCAGAGCAGGAAACGATGCATCTAAAGCTTAAAGGACAGAGAAATGCACAGGTTTACTTATAGATAAAGCAGGTTTTAAATGGAAATAGTTAAATAAATGAGATCACCAAACAGGGAGGCGGTTCAGGGATTTAAACTCTGCTGTTAGGATGTGTCAGCATCATAACGGTTTAATTTCCACTATTTATTACAACAACATAACCTGATGGAAATAATAGAATCCACCAGATCTATTTGTTTTATGATCTCAGAATGCTGATTTAAAAATAAGAAATGATGGAAGAATTACTGTGAAAACATTTCCATGAGAAATACATCAGTTTTAATTCAATAATTTGAGTCAATGTCCTTAAGTACTTTTACACTTCAGTTTTACAGAACTTATTTTAAAGAACCGTATTTATCTTTTTAATAGTTCACAGAACCTCTTGCTAAATATTTGTCACTAAAACCCTTAAAGACTCTTAAAGTGCTGTGAATTTGTGAATACATCCCAACTTCTCTGGTCCCGGTTCCAGTCGGGTGGAAACTGTTTCCTCCAAGCCTGAATAAAGGTTGGCTGAAAACTCAGCCCTGGGGAACTCCATGTGTGAGCGTTGGCAGATTTTCTTTAAGCCCAAACTTATAAAACACAAATGAAAAACTGTGAAGGATTAGTTTTTTATTAAAAGGTGTCATTTTTTTTTTTTTTTGTAAGAATCAAAACTAAAAGCTTTTACATTTGGTGTCATTTCATTGGTAAGAAACTGATCTTATTTATGTTATTTTATACATTTTTTCCAGAATTTGCTGCCACATATTTTAACCAACCAGCTGTTATGATAAGGAGCTTTTGATAATTTCTCGGTAACAAGCTGAGCTCCAGAGGATTTAAATTAAAATTGTTTTGTATTCATCATGAAGGCTTCTGAAAGTCTTTATTGATGTCATTGAACGCAGCGTCCTGTGGGGCGTTCAGGTGAATCATGTTGTTTTACGTCCGCAGCGTTTCTGTTAGTCAAGCGTTTTCATTTTAGGAGATAAATGGACTCTTTACGGGTCATTTTTTATCTCTGGGGCTCAGAGCAGAGAGGAAACACCTGGGAATGGGTGAGAAACGAGTTCAGCCGGCAGAGGTCAGAGGTCGGGTGATATTGATCTGATTAGCGGAGAGGACTGATCTGATTTAGAGGAGGGAAATCAATAAAAGCCAGCGTGACTTCAGCTGCAGTCATGCATGGATTTTATCTTCCTGTGGCTCTGATATTTAATATTGAGCCGTGTAACACATCTGAATCAATTTACTCCTCTAATCTGGTTAGTTTTGGTCAGCTAACCTTATTGCTGTTTTCTTATGATGCGTTTTATAAGAGTTGATTACTTAGAACTGCGGTCTGAAGTACTTAAATATCAATAAACCTGTTTCTGTTGGTCTTTGTAATAAACTGGATCACATTTGGTTCTAGAGTTTGACACAGGAGTTCAGGTTTGACTCGATAAGTGGAAGCTAAATCGGTTCTGCGGCTGTAAAACGAGCCCAAATCACCAGCCCTCCTCCGCCGTGCCTGACGGTTGGGTGAGGTGTTTTCTGGAGGCATGCTGCTGCGCCGTGAAGCTGAGGTCTGTGGAGTCTGAGCCGGAGCGATTCAGGTGTTTATCTCCCAGATCTTGTGCTGAATCAGACTGGCAGTAATCTTCATCTTTGTCTCTGATGTTTGTTGGATTGTTTTGAGTAGCAGCGAGTTGCTAACCTGTGGTTGCAGCTTTGCACCTCATGACATCCTCATTTCAGTTTCAGTTTCCTTCTGACAAGATTTGAGGAGAATATACAAATGATGTCAGAAGGCTAGTTGCGCTAGTCGTAAACATTAGTTTCGCTAGCGCTAACTCTATTGCAACACAGCAGTTAGTGGAGGCTAATGCTAAAGCGCTAACTTCAATTCGAATGAAAACTTCACTTGAACGACTACAATCCTCGAGCAGCAATTTAATTTAATCTTGTTCTTCACTGTCTTTGCCTTTTATTTTGCTCCTGTCTAAAATAAAAGACAGAAAGCATTAATATAAATGTTTAACTATTTGAAGATTTCTTAGCTGTCAGTAAGCAAAACAATGTTGAACTCATTCAACTGAACGTTTTTAAAACAGCCAAGTACATTAATGCTTTCAGAATTATCCAGAGAAATGAATGTAGGGGAAGCTAAGTTCACTAAATATTTTCAAATATAGCAAAAGAGCAGAAAACTATCTCCTCTGTTAGTGCATTAGCAGAAATGTGCCAACCACTGCCTGTACTAGTTAGATGCTTACTAGACATTTTGACACCAGATGTAACTACCAGCTGTTTTTCCAGGCACTTTTCTTCTCTTGCATTCTTTGCTCTTTGTCTATCAGGTGCAGGAATCACCAGACAACTGGAAAGTTGTTCCAAACAGCAAATGTCAGAGCCGAATAACGAGGCAGGGAGAAGCTAAGTAGATGTTTCACCATGTGAAAATGTCAGAGATTATCACTGTGGGGCCCAGTTTGGAGCTTTGTGTGTGCAATAACTGGGAGGCACGCTGAAAAATGTCAGATCCAAGCTGATTTTTATGGTTCTCATTCTGCACGAGATCAAAGCCGCGTCGCTCGTCTTCTGAGACGAAACCACACATTTACGTGTCAGGGGAGTAATCATGGAGACGGAAGAACTCTGCAGGTAATCAGGAGATCATAAATGGGTTTTTAGTGGAAATAAGTCATGCGTACGGCTCTCGGTGGACCCATGTTGCACTAACTTCCACCCTAAATACCGTCTTTTGTCTGTGTGTGTGGAAACATACCCGCACTAAAACCGGCAAAATAAAACAGACGGGTTTAGGAGACTTAAACCCTCCTAAACCCGTCTGTTTTATTTTGCTCCTTTAACTTCAGTTTCATGAAGAACCTTAAATAATAAAACTCCTTTCATGTACTGATTATCGGGATTAATAAATTATTATAATCTGTTTTTAAATGCAGAAACTGCTGAAATAATTCTGAGCAATTTGACCTTTACAATAAAACAATGTAAGAAAGGCTCTGAACTGTAAATGACTTATTTGAATTTGTTGATTGTCAGACTGAAACACTAATTCATCCATGACAGATAAGATGCAATACAGAAATCATTCTGAATGTTTTGATGGGAGAGTCATGAGTTTAACCTGAATGTCCAATGAGGAGGAGACACAAGTTACAAGTTGGTAAAATAATCCAAACTTCTTTAAATATGTTTAAAATGTGTCTGCTTTTGTTTAACCTCTCTGTTATAGTTTTGTGTGAAAATATGATGATCATGAAATAATAAAGCATCTTCTCACCATCAGCTCCTATTCAGACCTCAGATGGTCGACCCTGAAGAGACCAGATTGATCTTTACCAACCGGTTCTGAAAACAAAACCTATGAAATCAGAAACTCTGTAACTGGAATAGTACATTTTGTAAACCTTTGGATTATGATGACTTTACGGGGGAAACTTCTTCCTCGATCTTGTTCTTTCGGTCTCTACAGTCCACCGATTGGCCTCCCGCTGCGCTCTCCCCTCATGCCTGAACAAAACCAGGTGTCTTCCTTCACTTCTCCTCCAGTACCGCTCGTTGTTGTCTGGGTGGTGGTGGGTGCATGCAGGGAGCCTTTAAGGCTCTCTTTGTCCTGACTGATGGTACGCAGATGAAGCCGTGCTTCATCTGCGTGCTGGTCGATGAGACCTGACCAGCACGGCTCCAGCTGCCATTTCAGATCTACCTGCCGACATGAAAGCGCCCCCAGGCTGCCGTGCTGGTCAAGACGCCCCATTGTTCTCAGCTTTGCTCATTTCCCAGCGCCGCGCCTGCGGTGGAAAGCACCTTTCAGGCTGACGTCCTGTGAAACATGCGCGGTAATGAAGAGGTGCATATGCGCCGTGGCATTTCCTCCGCCGCCTGCAGACCTTCAGTACAAAGTGAGACACACAGTCCCTGGTGTCAGGGCTTTGATGGAGATGGATGGAGCCATTGTGGCCGCGTTAAGATAAAGGTATTGCTTGTTGACATTTGCGTTACGCTGCAGCAGTTCCATCAGGTGAGCTCTCAGAGGTGCACAACAGAAAGGAGATCTGGGAGCTAATGGATGCAGATTTATTAGTTTCATCTGTCTGGAGGCTCCAGCAGCTCAGCTCATTTATTCTGATCATAAACAGCAACATCTAAGGGTTTTCTTGTATGCACTTGTCTCATATTTGTGTCGTATGGTACTGCGTAAAGATAATCTGCTCTATAAGTCTTAGTTTTTTCGTAATGCTGACTTTATTTGAATCATTGAATGCAGGTTTTTCATTGACAGTCGAGGCCAAGCGTGTTGACATGTTTTACAAAGTTTTTCAGGTTTTTGTGGCGACAAAGGAGAATATTTAAGAGGTTACAGCTTCTGATCATCGAAGAATCCATCAAGCTCCATGTTGGCCTCCTGTGTTCAGTAGAAGTTGTTTAACATCAGCAGCAGGTGATGCAGGTGTAACATCTGAAAGCACCAAGACTGATGGTAGAGGATTGGACCAAAACATCTTCTCTGATAAATCCTCCTTTTGATTGTGTAAGACATCGTATTGGTAGAGCACAAGATGGAAGAAAACAAACTCTGTTTTGGTAGTTTGGTAGTTTGTCTTCAGGGTTATTTTTGACTGGTTGGGTTGGATGGATGAGTATCTAGATGGTGGTTGGTTGGTGTCTGGTCAGAGTATCTGGTTGGTTGGTGTTGGGTCGCGGTTGAAGGGTTAGCTTGGTGGTTGGCTGGTTGGTTTGTTATCGCTGCTCTGTTCTAAAATGTTTTTGCCATTCTGCTTGTATCAGATCGGATGTGAATGTTGTTTGATGTCTGTGTTTCAGGTCTGGTGAAGCTGGGTCTCCACTGTGTCACAGGTCAAAAGGTCGCCATAAAGATCGTCAACAGAGAAAAGCTCAGCGAGTCTGTACTAATGAAGGTAAGACTGTTTCACCTCTAAACAGGGAGGAACATGATTCACATTTCAGCCTGCCGCTGATCACTGTTATGCTGGACACGTCTGATGCAAGGATTTACTAAAGCACTTCTGAAAATGAGTCACATTTTTTACTGTTGGTTTTTGTTTGTAGAAGGGATGAGCTTTTCTGAAAATGAGTGATTCTTTTTTCTATCAAGATTTGTTTCAACGAGTTTCCTAGCGTCTGTTTTAGCTGTTGTTGAGCGTCAGTTTTGCAGAAACATTCGTGTTTCACTCCCACAGGAGCCAGAAATAGAGCAGAAAGTGATGCAGGTGCACTTCAGAGCTGTCGCCGTGTCACCCACACGTATTGAACCGGCTACAGTCTCGTACAGCGCAGGTGTTCGGGCTCACACGGCGGACAGGCTCTTTATCGCTCCTCTGATTACCGCCGTCCCTCCTACGCCCTGAGCAAACAGGTGGATGCAGCGAAGGCCGAGTGAGTCACGTGTGGCGCTCTGACTCACGTACGCTGGACAACGCTTCGCTTCCTGCTGTGTGTGACGCGGTTGAACACTTTCTCCTGTTTCATAGTTTGGTCATTTTGCTGAGAAAACTTTCCTTTAAACACTGACTTATTCTGAACATTCGTAACACATGAATAAATGTTACTTTTGTTTTAGTTCATCTAAAAAAATGAAATTTAGTATTAAAAAATAAATGTGCTGCAAATTTCAGCACTGAGATGAATTACCAGAGTCTCGTCTGATGTGAATCTAAACATTCGTCCATACAAACTGACCTCTGAACCTCACTGGTTTCACTGGGTTAGAGGTGAACAGACGGGTTGGAGCTTCTCACACAGCTTCCCCTCCTGATATTATATTAATCTTCCATGCATCATTTTGCTGCTTTGACTCCTTTTAGGAACAAAATGAGTGATGATGCTGAACCAAAACTGCACTAAGTATTAAAAATAAGACATAATATGTCCCTGAAAGTGGATTACTGAACAACTAGTGAAATTATTTCTGCTAAATTTCATCTTGCTGCAGAGTAAAACTGCAGGATTTGTCTGATTAAAGTGATTTCCCACTTTCCCTCCATCAGGACGGGTTTCTGACTCGACAGCCTTTAATTCAGCCTCATTACGATCCGTCTCACTCAATCTCTGATGTTAAAATGTCAGAGTTTGTCTCAGCATTTACAGTGTTTTAATCTGCATTACTGGCACATAAAAAGTTACAGCTGGAAATGAGTCAGTCGTTCATCATCAGCAGAGCCAATTTTCTTCTGAAATGACTTTTTTCACCTCTTTCTGAGCCTCTGCTCCAGCATGAAGCGTCGTTATGAAAGCGTGTGTGAGTGACTGCAGAGGAGCCGCTGGAGGTCATGTGACCTCGCCACTTTCATCCTATTGGTCAGCATCAGGAACTCTGTGGCTCTGCAGTTAATTGGCTGTCAACACGATGCTGAAGCGAAGTCTGGCGTTGAGTGAAGGAACGTTTAGGCGACGATGTCAGGACGGCTGCAGCTGTGAGGTCAGAGCGGGAGCTCGCTGCTGATTGGCTCCTGGCTGCAGCAATCAGATGGGAAGGGTTTGTGGTGAATTGCATTTGAAGGAGTTTTATATTTTCTACTAACTGAATGTGAAAACCTCCCGACTCTCAGGTCAAACAAGCTTCATGTGGCAGGAGAGGCAAAAATATTTAATATCCAGTAACTTGTAAAACATTTAATATACAAAACAGTTCAGAATGATTCAATTTAAACTTTTATTTCTGCACTGGATTCACAAAGCAAATTTCACTAAATACCTGCAGGAGTAGTAATACCCATAATGTCCAGCAGGTGGGAGCAAATTGCACTTTTTTTGCATAAAGTTTAAGTTTTTCATACTTAAGACATTGTTGTAAAAATCATGATAATGGAGAACTTCAGGTTCTTTGATTGTAAAAGTTGGTTTGTTAATTCCTCCCTTTAACTGAAGTATTTTTCAAATTATAAAATTATTATGTAGTTTATTCAAAAATACTCTACTGGCTGTTATATAAGAAACCAAGAGAAACTTCTTTACTGAGTGTTTGTGTTCATCTTTACTAAATAATCAAAGGTTTGTCTTTTAAAAAGTGATTATAAACACAATCTGAATTATTTTCTTCACAGAAATAAAACCTCCAGCTTTCAGCAGGTGGTATTTTCTGGCTGTATTCTATGTAGAGAAATATGGGCAGGTTTCTCATAAATGCATCCATTTTACTCAGAAATACCTTTATTTATGACTTTTCTCCAGCCTAATGAAGAAGAAAATGAAACTGCAGTTTGGAAAATATCCAGATGAATCTCATAAATTTACCACTCAATCTTAGAGGAGGTGATGCTTTGTGTTGCAAATGTCTGACTTTAAAATCTCAGTAAATTTGTTTTTTTCTTACAGATTTCTTGATTTGTAACACTAAAGAATTTCTTTGTTTTAATCTGCTAAATTTATGCATTTTTTAAGGGAAATTGTAATTCCCTTAAAGCAACTTTTGACATCAGCAAATTTCCTCATTGTTTCTTGAAAATGTGTGAAATTAATCTTTCTTTTGTCATCATCTGAATTCTTATGAGCTGAAAGAATTGATTATTAATTCTGAAAGTGAAACGATGAGCAGGGAAACATTTCCTTCATGGACTGTTGTTCTGTAGCGACCTGAAACGCATTGCTCTGATAGCCTTGCATCCTTAGCATTGCTGCATGGTTAGCATTGCTGCATGGTTAGCGATGCTGCATCATTAGCGTTGCTGCATGGTTAGCGATGCTGCATCATTAGCGTTGCTGCATTGTTAGCGTTGCTGCATCGTTAGCGATGCTGCATTGTTAGCGTTACTGAATCGTTAGCGTTGCCACATGGTTAGCATTGCATCGTTAGCATTGCAGCTGCGTTTCTGTCTGCTGATCCCGTTAGAGGCGACTATCGCTGCAGAGTTTTTCTGCTGATGTATTACTGTTGATGAAAACTTTTCTCTCCCCTCGCGCCTGTCTGAGGGGTCCTACTCGTAGGAGCAACCCCCCGGTTGTCATGGCAACAGTAACTTTTTAATGTGTTTTGTACCGAGTCATGGCCGTGGTGAGCTCAGGCGAAGGAGTCCAAACAGCCGGCTGGAAATGTAAAAAAAAAAAACGCCCTGCGTTGGCAGGGAGTTCCTCACTTCGTTCCGTCGTCTGTGACATTTAAAGACGTTTCTGCTGCTTTTTCTGCTGCTGCTTTTTCTGCTGCTGCTTTTCTCGCTGAACTTTGCGGCGCGTTGAGCGTCTTTCTGAGGAGGTTTTGCATATGAATGTCTCCTTTTGTTCCCCTGACAAACTGTTGCTCTGTGAAGACAGATTGTTGTCTTTTGTTCATCCCTCTTTAGCTGCTTTTTTTCAAACAACTTTAATGGAGAAGAAAATATTTTTCATTGTGTTTTTTTGCTTCAAGAGAAAAAACAGGCTGTTGTCATAAATCCATAGTTGAAGGGATTTACTGGACAAAACGAGACAATAGTTTTTGATTCTGAATATAGAAATATTAGGAATTATTAGATACCCTGGTTTAGGATGAATCTTCACCTCATGTTTACTAATATAATTATGTTTGGCTGGTTTCTATGTTTCCTCTATTGGGAGCCAAACCTGCAATGTGAATTAATAAAATCAACCAAAATAAACGTGCTAGCCTAGCGCTAGCAGAAGAAAAGGTTTGTGGTTTTTTACCAGAGACAAAAGACAAATCCTCCAACCTCTACAATCTGACGCCTCCATTTTTGTTTCCATTTGATGACGAAGGAAGTGGCGCTCAGTGTCTCCAGAGGTTTTAGTGTCATTTCCTTCAGTGGTTCTTGGTGCAGCGCCCCCACAGGCCAGGAGGGGAACAGGTTGGTTTGACTCAGAGCAGAGAAAGAAGCACAGCAGCAGTAGGTGGAGCAGATGATGAAGTTTTGGTCCCTGATTGAACCGAATGTACCGCACTATCAGGTGGAAAACATCCTGACAGCCTGGAGCCTCTACCAGCACTGGAGCGGCTGGAGGTCACAGCAGTTTGTTCTCCAGGTCAAAGGATCTGAAGTTTTCCTGGTTTTTGTTGCTGAACGATGGAGGAGAGTATCTGAGAGGCTGCCGGCTTCATCTCACTCGTCATCAGACGTCTGAGTGGATGGAAAAAAAGAACCGGGCTCGCTGCTGGCCGTTTGACGTTTCTCTGCAGACTTTCCCTTCTTTTCCTCTGGAGCTTCCTCGTCACTTCTCATTGAATTTTCCTTTTATTCTTCTCTTCCTTCTTGATAAACCTTGATGGAAATTGTTTGTGCAGCAACAAATGGACCTAAATGATCACTTAGTATTTGGTTGGGGCTCGTTTTGCCTGGATTGCTGCATTAATTAATGCAGATTGAATTGAATTACTGAGTTAAATCATTTTTGATGAGAGCATTTGAATGTTTTTCTAATGATTTGTGTCTCCAAGTTTGCTTTAGAAGTGAATTTTAATTTATATTTTAAATTTATTTCAATGCTTTCTCTTTCTTCTTCACTCTCTGCTTTATCTTTTTCCGTTTTTCCTCACAACCTTGATAGAAACCTGTTTAAAATGACAGATGAACGTTCTGGCTTTTTAAAACCTATGTCAAAAAGACTAAATTAAACTAATGTAATTAAACAATATGAAATAACTCAGAGTTAAGGAAAATACTGCAGTATAAAGTAGGTCATTAGAGATTAGAACCAGCTGAATAAAGTACAGCATCGTCTGCATAAAAATGCACTTTAGCCAAAAACTGGGCCTGAAATAAACTCCTTTTGAAATTTTGGACTGTTATACATGTGGAAAAACAGACTCTATTCAACAGAATGAAACGATCAAATCATGAGAGCCAACAGTCCAACTGGAGATTCTTGGTGGAAATTCGAGGAGGGAGAAGAAAGCGGCGTGTCGAGGCTCCGTCCTGCAGGACGATCCGTCAGCTGGAACCTGACTGATGGCGGAAATCGTCTTTCATCAGGGGAGTCCTGGGAGAATTAAAGCTCTCAGGACAACAAAACGCTGACCAAGAGGTTTTAGGTTCATGATTCAGCACATTTTTTCCCTCCACTGGATTTGGAAAAAAAAAAAAGATCCTGAGTAAGTAATTTCTACAATTTAATGTTACAAATCCAGAATTTGAGTTATTTGATAGTGTTCATGTTGTTTTCCAGTGGTACAGGTCCAGAACGTTTCTGTCCTCCCATTTCTTTCTCCTCTTTCCTCCTTTTCTGTTTTATCGCCGAGTCGCGGAGCAGACTGCTCCTCCTGTCGCCTCTGAACGGAGTCGTGTTGCTCCATAAAGCGCCTGAATGCTCCGTGGAACCTGGCGTCTCGCTGTCTGAATACGATTGGACCGCGGACTGAGCCGGGCTCGCCCCTGGACGTCATAGCAACAGATGGCGGTTTGATTACCGAGCGGATGTTCCGATTTACGGCCCCCGGCGGCCCCCAGGGGCCCCGGCCCTGCATCGTGTTTCAATTTAAGAGAGATTTGGAAGCGGCTCCGCAACCAGAGTCAGTCCTCATAATTCATTAAGACGAGCTCTGACGCTGATCGGAGGAGTTTGTTGGCTTTTGACGAGAGAAAATGGAGACAAATACGTGTTGGCAGATTTCAAACATGAAACCAGCAGAAGGACAGATGATGAAAATGTTAGAATTTAAAGTTAAGAGATGCTGGATTGTTGAACATTTTAAATATTCTAAACTTCGGTTTGGGTTTGAAAACATCCGCCTGACAGCTGCAGGAAACTGAATCCTGAGCTGATCCTCACATAACGTTTCCTGTTTGCAGAGCGTCAGAGGATCCCAGCTTTCTGCTTCGTCTTGATGCATCTGTACATATTCTGTGGATAGTTCTTCATTTTTATGGAACCTTGAACAGGCATGTTAAGAGAAAATTTGTGAAAGGAATAAATAGAAGTTTTGCTCTTTGTGTGAAAAATAAAACCATTTCAAGTTGTCATGATGGCCGGCCAATATGGACTCTGGATATCTGAAAGTCAAATACCCAAATATTTTAAGGTGATTATAATAAAATGAGAAATACCTAAATTATATTAAATCTGAGAGCTATTTAATTAATTTTGTTTAATTTACAATAATAATAATAATAATAACAGTTTGTCAGAGAGAGACTGAATAAAGTATGATATCATCTGCATAGAACTTCACTTTAGTCAAAAACATGTTCTAACTAATGTTAATGTTAGGGGATGGACTTCAACAGGCTGATTTTGATTTACTAACTATGTAAACCTTTTAACGCAGTTACTTTTTTTTACTACAAACAATAGTTTCTGTGTTTCTGGTAAATCTGACGCACGAGCGACTTCAGCTAACAACAGAGATGGACGAAGAAGCCGATTCTCTCGGCTCACACGGAGTTAATTTCTGCTTCAGAAATAAAATTTGACGAGATGGAAGAGACTTTTGTTGAGTTCAAGTTGTGCTAAAAGGAGTTAGCATGTCACTGAAGCTATTCTAGCCTAAAATAGCATCTCAATGCTAAACACATAGCAGCTAATGCTAATGTTCGACCACTAACTTCAACACAGTGACTACTTGTTTGTGGGTAAACGTCTCACTAATGCCCCTTTCTTCTCTTTTGAATATTTCCCAACTTCTTCCTCATATTTTTGTATTCCATTTTCAAAATAAGAGTCTGCCTGAGTCACAGGTTGGGTTGTGGTGATGATGGAGGATTTAATGGCTGCTTTAGTCGGTACGGATGTGATTTCTGGTGTTGGGAATTAGAGGAGAGTGTCTAAACTTTTCAAATGTTGCCTCATGTGTTGCTCAGCAGCAGAAAAGATGACCGAGTTACGCCTCGGTAAGAAACGAACCACGTTAAGACGCTGGAAACCCGGAGTTCAACCTGAAGTTGCCTCACTCTGATCCGGCCTTGTAGAGCAGCAGGATAATCGCTGCGAGTTTGGAGTCTCTGTGTCGGGTCGCTGGCAGTTTGTGATCAGATCTTTGATCTGGTGCTTGGAGGTGAACGCTGAAACAATCTGTAGTTATTCTCCTTGAAGGAGGCGGATAAAGCAGAAGGAGGATAAATAGTGTGGCAGCGGTGTCGCAACTCATCACACAGGTTGTGTGTTTGGCTGTGATAGAAGCAATTTTAAGTTTTAAACGTAAGAGAAGCAACTTTAAGTTTTAAGCAGTAGAAATGTCTAAAATTCTGTTGCATTTCACACTTTTGTTGTTAAAATCTGCTTTACTTTCACTGCTTCTGTTTGCATTGCTGTGGTGGACAAACAGAAGAAAACATTGTTTCTCCATATCCTTGCAGCAAGAAGATCCTGGGATCAAATCCCGGTCTGCGGTCTTTCTACACGCCTGTTCTTCCTGTGCATTTCGGACTGTGGCTCCTGCCACATGGGAACCTCCAGCCTGGCTGGATTAGTCCAGTCCAGACACCAGTTGGTTAAAGATAGTGAGGGTTTGATCTGATTCTGAATGAGCTGAGGGGCAGAGAAGGCGCTCCAACAGTCGCCTGGGGATGAAATGAATAAAAAAGCAGCAGAGGTTGAACTCTGGATGACCACGGCGTCCTCACGCTGACTTTTCATCTCGCTTCACGGAAGAGACGCGGAGACTTCGCACTTGTAATGAGGTTTCTCAGTCTGGAGATACTGGGCTGTGAAATGTCACACGTTTATTTCCATTCCTCCCATCACACATGAACACAACCAGCACTAATTGCTTTGTATTAACATCCAGACGTCCAGGAGGTAATTGAATTTAAAGCGGCTCTTCTTCGCCGGCGTCCTGCGCAACCCGACTTATTAGAGTCTTGAACATCAACACCTTTCTAAGCAGTTGACTCAACCAGGAAGCAGCTCTGCTGTCTCTGCTCTGCGGGGACGATGAGTAACCCAGAGCTTCACCCGCAGCCTTCCACAGCACACTTTATTACAGCACATTAAGAAACCATATGGGACATAATTGAGTGTAATAACCGTCAGTGTGGCAGTCAACTCAGGGGGTCGCCAGGTTCAGAGCCTGCTTACCTTGTGCATGTCTTTAATTAGCCTCTGCCAGGCTGCACTGCGCGAGCCGGCGGAGAACTGATGAAAACAGAGGCAACTGTATCTGATGGCAGCAGGGCTGTTGTGTGACGGCAGAGACACCAGGGACGTTTACAGAGGATCACTTATCGACACAACGCAGGCGAACCCAGACAACGATGACGAACTGCAAAACCAGAGCAGGAAACTCCATGGAAACTCCATGGAGGTAGTGAAGGAGGACATGAGAGTTGATTCAGTGGCTGAGCAGGAAGAGGACGGAGAGAGAAGAGAGAGAGAATAATGATTTATGGTCTGTCTTCTGCGTAAGACCATCATAGAAAGCCATGAGGAGACCAAAACAAACTCGGAATGTTGAATTTTCTGTAGCAATCCGTGAGCAGTTACTACTCTTGAATCCAATTCTAGTTTGTTTAGCTACAAAGTCCGGTTCGTTTGGGGAGGTGTGAATGTGCAATTGGACCAAAAGAGTGAAATCTGGTCCACCTATAAACCTCTGTCTCTGTTTGATTGAAGTGAACTCAGGAACAGACCGAATGCATATGTGTGAACGCCAAGCGGACTGGAGACCCCTCCAAATGCAGGAAGTGGGCTATAGCGCAGGGCATTCTGGGTAAATGGTTCATGGTTCTATCAAAGGCAAAAGAAAAATCCTCCAGTCGTTAAATTCTGACGCCACTCCGTTTTTGTTTCCATTTGGTGAGGAAGGAAGTTGCGCTCAGTGTCTTCTTCAGAGGTTTTGTGTCGTTTCCTTCAGTGGATCTGGGTGCAGCGCCCCCACAGGCCAGGAGCTTCTCATCGGCCTTTTTGCAGGACAGTGGGTCCAAAGATTGAAACATGATTTCTTTTATTATTTATTTGCTGCCAGCCTCCGGCGCCGTCCTCAGTGACGGGGCTTTGAAGAGCGGCGGCTTTGAAGGAAGTGAAATCTGATTTTCAGGGTCTTCTGTCCCGACTCTGTCCGTTCTGTCAGAGCGGAGTCCAGACGGTGAGGCGTTCTGACGAAGAGGCAGAAGAAAGGACCGTTAACGCAGCGACATGTTGACGTGTTTAAACCTGATGAAGATCTGTGGGATGGATTCCCACTCATTCTATAAATATTGATGCTGTCTGGTCGCTGTGGATTCACCAGTTAGATGATGATCTAATCTTCATCATCAGACCTTTACATCTTCCTCATCTCCTGGAATCTGACAGTCTGAGTCAGTATTGTCTAATTCGTCAACTTTTTGTTACTTTCATGTTTCCGACCTCCTGCAGAACATGAAACGTTCCCAGAGGTGTGAGATGGAGAGACTTGAAATCATTTCTGCTGCCAGACGTTCCCACTAGACCCTTAATGCTGCATCTGCAAGCAGGTGCCTGAAAAAAAACGAAATTTCTCTGACTCTCCCACCTCACACAGCAGTTTTAGGTTCATCAAACAGGACCTGCCATTCACTATAATATTGAATGATTTAACACCAGTGATAACTGCGGTTCAGTAAAGTATTCAACAACAACAAACTCAGAGTATTTAGGTTTGGACTGATTCCTGCAGCCTGTCTGGTTTCTGGGTGAGGAGAAAATATTTCAGGAATCACAACAAGCTGGACGTCTGAAGATCTGCTGACTGAAGCCAAGCTGTAAAAGAAGTCAGGGGTCACAGCGTCTGTCACACTGCGGTTCTGTTGGATTTTAACGCCTCAGTCACTGATCTGACCAGGAAGAGGAGCGGGTAAAAAAAAACATAAAGTTCTGAATGGACCGTTTGGGAAAACTCGGCCCGCTGAACAGGAGCGTTTAGATGTTCAGTAAGATGTCAGAGTAAGAACTGCTCTGTTTGTTTCTGCAGCTCAGAGGTCCAGAACCGGCCCGGCCTCCAGCCCACTCAGGCGGCAAACGGACTGAACAGCAGGTGGTCTTAATGCTGCTCAAGGCTGCGACTGTAAAAACACGAATGAGTCTCAGGTGAAACTACTGCCAGTAAAAACACTTGTGTCCTTTTTCAGACATTGTGCTGCAGATCTGCTGCTGTTTGGGATCGTGGTTCTGTTGACGACCAGCTGCAGCTTTTGGACTCACGTTGGAAATCTGTCATGGCGTCATATTAACACAGGCGGAGCAACATAACCACAGTATATTCTAGCACTTCTCCATGTGGTGTTGTGTCATTTGAATTTTGGGCTGTTTGTTGTTTTTATTTCTAGATAACTGATGACTGAGTTTGGAAGAAAAAAAGTTTTTACATTGATCCAAATAAATATTGAGCAGTAACATTTATTTTTACAGAACTGAGAAACTAACCAAAACTGTTTTTAAATAAAATAAAATGTAACTTTGTGATACATTTTTATTTTTATTTCCTGCTGCAGTTGAGATAATCTCTTCCCAGGTTGATGGGAACTCAGGGATTGTTCCAGCCTGGCGTTGTGCTAACACACACACACACACACACACTGTTTGCTCCAGAGCAGCAACCTGACTGAACTGCTGCTGTTTAATCCTGTGGAAACAGAAAATGTGTCTTGGTTTCTTCTGGTTTCAGTCACTGAAATTTTCTCTCTTTAGTGTAAATTTTACTTGAGACTTTGGAGGAATTTGATGTTTTCTGAGTGAAATGAACAAACTGCAGGCGGCTGGCTTGATTTATTCTGTAGATCTGGATATTTACCTATAAAACAGCAGTTTGTTGTGTTTGTTTCTCTCTGTTTCCTGTTGACTGAGTGAATTTCGTCTGGTTAGCCACACACAGCGGTTCGGTTTAGCCGGGTTTCTTCCCGCCAGCCTGAAGGAGACGATGTGAGAACTGAAATGATTTCTGTTTTCTGTCGCTGCAACAAGCAGCTTTCCTTGTTTCTGGTTGCTGAGGCGTGACCAGCTGGTCGCTGTGACACATTAGTGTTAAACTAAAGTGTCAGACTTTAAGCAGCGGATCAGCGGCGGTTACGGCTGAACCAACCGGGGTTAAAGTGTGAATTTCTGCTTTGTCTGCCTCCAAACACCATGAGAGGCTGTGAAACGCTGCAGGCTCACTTTGTCTGATTAAAGTGATGCAACGGAAAGATGCTGCGTGTCGGCTTTCATCAGATGCTCTGGCTGCGGGTCGGGAGGTGTTTCACTCTCAGCCCAGCGCTCGGCTGCATGCTTCAGTGTTTTAACTCATGTTGTGTGTTTCTGTCTGCAGGTGGAGCGGGAGATCGCCATCCTGAAGCTCATCGAGCATCCTCACGTCCTGAAGCTGCACGACGTCTACGAAAACAAGAAATACCTGTAAGCTCCTTTTTACAGGTTCAACTCCGATTTTCTGGCTGGAAAAATAAAAGCAAAAGGTTTGAATGTCCAGTTGGGACAAAATGACCCGACTGGACATGAGGGGGACGGCAGAGAGGCTCGACTCGTCACCGACGAGCAGGAAGCCGGAGAACCCAGAGAGGAACCGTTCCTGCTCAGGGAGAACATGCAGAGATTCAAACCAGATCATCACTGAGTTCTGCCTGCGTGAAAGTTTTCCTTAAAGAACAAAGAGAAAAAGAAAGTTTTAAATTACATGATGATAACTTTGCAGTCAGAGACTGAAGTTTTAACGGATTAATGCACGATGTGTCTGTGCTAGCTCACTGGTTCTGGTCCGATAAGTAAACTGGGTTGGATGGATGTATTAATATATATATATATATATAATATTCAGTCTGCAAAGAGAAGCTCCTGCAGCTCTCTGTCAGCCATGACAGTTTTTTACAGTATTTCTAGTATAAACATAGCAGAACTTCACACAACAGAAGGAATTAAAGGTGGAATAAACTACAAAGTAACAGAACGCAAGAAAATATAGCTACTCTTTTTTTGTAAATATAAAATTGTGATTTTTCTAATTTATCCATTAAAAAAAATAATAAAATAAATGAAAAAGTAAATATAATTTTTTTCCTGCTAATTAAAATCAGTAAAAATAATTAAAAATGAATAAAAAGAAAAAAATTATGACATTTTTAAAATCATTTTAAGTGTTGGCGTATGAAATCGCAGCTCCAGATGAATCATTGTAAGCAGAAGTTGTAAAAGTTGCTGCATATTTGGGTTAATCAAAGTGACGCTTTCACACTCAGTTTTTCCACCTGCTTCTTATTTTTTACAATGATTGCTGCTAAACAACCGTTGAGATGATCTCTGAGAATATTTCATGCCTCTAAGTGATAAAAGAGTCTGGAAGTCAAGTTCAAAGGTCAATGCTTGCTGCTGAATGTTAAGTGATAAAGTAATTGTGCAGCTAATGTCTGGTTTCTTTAATAGAGACAAGAGGATCAGCTTGTTCTCTTGTTTCCTCGTTAAGCCTGAGTTGTTTCTCCATCAGTCCAACCTGCAGCTTTTCCTTCCTTTATTGTGCGCATTAATCTGCTGCGTGTTGCAGCCGCGCTCCAGCGGCGACGCTCAATAATTGATAAAGCCGCCGCCGCCGTCAGATGGAGCCGGAATTTGTTTTCCTAATGTTGCGAGGACGGCGACGGACGGCCATCATGGATGCAAACAGAAAGTCCCGCGCTCACAAATCACAGCCGGCCGTGTTTCTAATTGAAACGGCTCCGACCGGGAAACGCTCCAGCGGATCCCTTAATCTGCTAATAAATCAGGCGGCGAGGACGGCGAGGCCGCGCGGCCATCAGGGACGTTCCTGAGATAAATCAGGCCTGGAGATGGATGAAACATTTCACAGCACAAACACGCAAAGCTGCAGATTTACTTCACACATCAACGTAGGTCAGAGCCGAACACGCTGCACTTTACGACTGGATTATGTGATTTATGCCTCCTTCAGCCGGATGGGAGATGAAACAAAAGATTTCTGTTAAATCTGGCCTGACAGGAAACCATCTGGAGATGAATTATGAATCCAAATATTTGTCTTCTTTTGCTAGGAAAAGGCAGAAACTGATTGAATTTCTTTAAATTTCAGATAAGGATGAAACTCTGAGATCCAGAAACTTAAAACCCAAACCAGATTCTTCTGCTGTCAGTTTATGGATGCAACATGTAATGAAGTTGCTTCAGAGTAAAAGTCAAACAGCCAGAAGGATCAAATAAAAATGGAGGAAGACAGAAACTGAGGAGGTAAAACGGTTCAATAAAAATAAAAGTCAATCAAATCTTTTCCTGGATTTTTCAGAACATTCTGAAAGTCTGTGTGCTGACTTTCATATGAAACCATGTGAAAATCAGTCCACATGATAGCTGCAACGGTCTAGTCAAAGTCCTTTCAATCTGTTATAAAGTGGGTAATAATGTATCGGAAACTTTATGATAGATTTAATTTCTTTTAGTATTTCCCGATAAATAAACCGTAGATCTGACAGTGTGTGTTTGGATTCACCATGACGGTATCGCTGCAGGCGGTGGGTTGACCTCTGACCTCTGCAGGTACCTGGTGCTGGAACACGTGTCAGGAGGGGAGCTGTTCGACTACCTGGTGAAGAAAGGCCGGCTGACGCCCAAAGAGGCCAGGAAGTTCTTCAGACAGATCATCTCAGCGCTGGACTTCTGCCACAGCCACTCCATCTGGTTCGTACTCACACTGCGGTTCTGCTCCCGGCCCGGTCCGGCCCGCCGGGTTCAGGACCAGCGTCACGGTTCTGCTCCCGGCCCGGTTCGGCCCGCCGGGTTCAGGACCAGCGTCACGGTTCTGCCGGGTTCAGAACCAGCGCCACGGTTCTGCTCCCGGTCCGGTCCGGTCCGGCTGGGTTCAGAACCAGCATCACGGTTCAGCCGGGTTCAGGACCAGCGTCCCGGTTCTGCTCCCGGTCCGGTTCAGCCGGGTTCAGAACCAGCATCACGGTTCTGCTCCCGGCCCGGTTCGGCCGGGTTCAGAACCAACGTCACGGTTCTCGTCTCCGGTGGATGAAAACTTCGGGCTTCAGTTCCGGAAGTGCAGAATATTCCCAGAATATTCCCAGAATATTCCGGAAGCGTTGGCTCCGTTTCCGGCGGTTTCCTCTCCTCGCCAGCCGTTGCCTGGGCGACGGTAGAGGCGGCGGCTCCTCCTGACCTCTGGTCATCTCCTGAGACCTTCAGCTCTGCACTGGACTCGGTTTATTTGGCTCTGTGTGTTTTTTACTGGATGGACCACAGAGGGAAAATCCCACCTGCAGGTTTTAACACATTTTAGCTGTTTATGATCAAAAGCTGAAGTTTATTGTAAATAAACGATTTGAAGGAAATATTTCACTGTGGGCTGAATGATGAAAACGGACCTGAAGCTGTAAAATCACCAGAAATGTTCAGTTTTTACTTCCATGATCTGCTTCGGTTTAAATAAAAAACATCCAACAGAAATAAGGATTCAGGTCGAGCCTGAAAAGCCACCGGCGCTAACGGCTGGTTAGCGCTTTATGGCTTTGCTAACTTTGAAAACGTTTAGCCACTTAGCTTTGGTTTGTTAACCTTCAGCTGGATAAAGTTCGACATTGAAGTTTAATGACGAATGAAGCTGAATCTGTCCCTCCTGTCCCTCTGTCCCCCTCTCTTCCTGTCCCTCTGTCTCTCTGTCTCCCTGTCCCTCTGTCCCCCTCTCTTCCTGTCAATCCTGTCTCTCTGTCCTCCTGTCTCCCTGTCCCTCTGTCCTCCTGTCTCTCTGTCCTCCTGTCCCTCTGTCCCCCTCTCTTCCTGTCCCTCCTGTCTCTCTGTCCTCCTGTCCCTCTCTCTTCCTGTCCTCCTGTCCCCCTCTCTTCCTGTTCCCCTGTCCTCCTGTCCTCTGTCTCTCTGTCCTCCTGTCCTCTGTCCCTCTGTCCCTCTGTCCCCTCAGCCACAGAGATCTGAAACCAGAGAACTTGTTGTTAGATGAGAAGAATAACATCAGAATAGCGGACTTCGGCATGGCGTCTCTGCAGGTCGGGGACAGTCTTCTGGAGACCAGCTGTGGGTGAGTGATGACCTTCGACCCCATTATTACTTCAGTTCTTCTTTACACATAAAACATTTCTGATCCATTTCTGTCTCTAATGTTAAATATTGGTTTCATGATTTGTAGTCTTCGTTTTCGACAGCAGGATGTTGTGAACTTCTGGCAGTGGAACGAGCCCACAGCATGACGCTGCCGACGCCATGCTTTACAGTCGCGACTCTGTAAAACGGAGCAGCTGCTGCTGAGCTTCAGTTCCTCCAATCCGTCATTTTCACTGACATTTTTCTGAACCGCTCATCACTGGAGGTGCATGTACATATCAGAGCCTGCAGGTTTAGTGGAGGAGAGAAAACTTCCAGTTAAATCCCAGGTTGCTGTTTGAATGAGTGTGACCTGCACGCCTGTGATGCCTGAACGGGGCAGCTGACCTGATCTGAGTGTTTTGGGTTTTCTGAGAGCCCTGCAGGATGTTGGCGGGTCCGACCCGTTCAGCCAGAGTCAGGAACGGTTAAATCCACGTCGCTCCTAAACGCCTCGCGGAGCGTCGGAGGCTGAGCAGAATCGATCGTTACCATGTAATCAGCAGCTGGACGAGCTGCGGCTTCTGATCTTTTACCTGCTGCTCGGTTCTGAGGGTCCGTCTGAAGGAAGAACTTAACGGTTTCTGAAAACTCCTCAGCCAAAAGAAACGTCACGAGTCTGTGACTTTGAATTAATGCAGAGACAAACATCTAACTAAACGTGTCTAATCAAAACCCCAAAACATTTCATTTATTCAAAAAATGGATTTAGTTTATCTACTTTTATTAGATTTGTTTGAGAAATGATCCGTTGAGAAGGAGATGAAAGAGAAACGCTGAGACCTATCAGACTAGCACTCTAGCAGGGATTTAAGAGCTTTTCTTGGTGAGTCGGCTTCTGTTAGCATTGACGTTATAAACTCTCCCAATTTTATCACCCAATTTTATTCACATCAGTCTGTTGAGCAGCGGCTGTTTTAGTGGATGGAAGCAGCTGAAAGTCTCCATTTTTTTCTGTTTTTCTGTCTCTTTTCTTCCTCCTCTCTCTGTTTTTCTGTCTCTTTTCTTCCTCCTCTCTCTGTTTTCTGTCTCTTTTCTTCCTCCTCTCTGTTTTCTGTCTCTTTTCTTCCTCCTCTCTGTTTTCTGTCTCTTTTCTTCCTCCTCTCTCTGTTTTTCTGTCTCTTTTCTTCCTCCTCTCTGTTTTCTGTCTCTTTTCTTCCTCCTCTCTGTTTTCTGTTTGTCTCTTTTCTTCCTCCTCTCTGTTTTCTGTTTGTCTCTTTTCTTCCTCCTCTCTGTTTTCTGTTTGTCTCTTTTCTTCCTCCTCTCGCTGGTTTTGTGCGAACGGGTTTCGTGCGGAGAATCTCCTCCAGACTAACGTCCGGTTTGCTCTGCTTTCAGATCTCCGCACTACGCCTGCCCGGAGGTCATCAGGGTGAGTGCTTTCTCTGTTTCTCCTTTCTGTTCAGTAAGAGCTGCTCCTCCATCTCCTCTTCATCACGTCGCCTCCAAACTCAAATGCACTTTCTTTGTATTTCATCTCCTGTGAACTAAAACCTGTTAGAGTTTTAGTCTGTATTTCTGCTTAATGCATCTGAGCCTCCATAACCTCTGCTGAACTTTGACTTAGTTTGACGTCAGTTTTCCATCTTTTTGCTGCAAAATCATTTTAATTTCTGAAATAATAACTGATGAACTTCTTGTCTGAGTTGCGTTTTGTCTTCATTCAGGGAGAGAAATACGATGGGAGGAAAGCAGACGCGTGGAGCTGCGGAGTCATCCTGTTTGCACTTTTAGTGGTGAGTAATGCTGCAGCAGCAGCTGCAGCAGCAGCTGCAGCATCACGTGCAAACACGCTGATGACTGGAACACAAAACTTTATCAGATTCTATTATTTTATCTTAAAGGAAGATCAGAATTTTCACCATCAGCGGCTCCTCTGAGAAACGCTGAAAATAGAGTTAAAGAATAACTACGGCAACCAAAACCAGACATAAAACCTCTAATGGTTTTAATGGGAACTACAAATTTAATCAAATTGAACTTTTTTTTTACAATCAATTTATAAGTTATAAATTATTCCAACAAGATGAACAAATATTTATGGATGATGAGCAGCAAAATAAAAAAATAAAAACATGATGCAGTAAAAATAAAAGACTCAGAAAATACAAACACTGAACCAGGAAAACTTTGTTATTGAAAAGTAACAAATTAATCAGCAGATTCTTCCTCAGCTTCATCTTGGCTAAACAGAAACTTTTTATCTAGGAGTCAAAATGTCATGAGTTGTGGTGTGAGGTGGTGGACGCAGGTCGAACATAAGGAATGATGATTTTAATGACAAAATCCAAAATCTCAAAGTGCAGGCAGCACAGACGAGCGGAAAGCTAAGGCTCGGTTCTGGTAGCAACTGGTAAAAATATGAGACATGAGCAAACGGCAAGACAGAAGACAGACTGGTGGCGGCAAGGACAGAGAAACACACAGAGGACAATCACAGAACGAGACACGGCTGGGAACAATCGAGACGAGACTCAGAACCTAAAATAAACACACAGAAAACCTCAAATCCTCACACAAAACCACACTCTGCTTTACAATTCTATTCTCATATTATCATAATTAGTGCTAAAGATGAATTTTATGATGTTAAATAACCAGGATTTTACCAAAGTAACTATGGTTACCCTTCTTCACTTCCTGCAGCGTCTTCATCAGATTTCTCCCTCTGAGCTGCTTTTAGTCCTCGAGGTTAAAACTAATGAAAAAAGAAGATTTAAGGATTTAAAAAAAGTTTTTTTTTTCCGATTAAACTGATCAGATCGAAGCTGCTGCAGAAATAATTCAGAAAACTGTGAGCTTCACTTTCCATCCAGATGGCGAGGAAGAGGAGGAAGAGGAGCTTCCCAAACATCTTCCAACCTCTGGCGCTGCGAAACGCGACAGTGATGAGTGAGTCGCCACGGCAACGAGTTGATTGCTGTTTGTTCGCCGTGTGAAGCGAAGCGTGGCGGCGTCTAGATTAAGGCGGAGCGGGAAGATGAATGTCCCGGCCCGCGTTGTTGTGACAACTCGTTGCCGTGTCGACGGCCATCTGGTGATGAAGCTGCCTTCCTCGCCTGGGACGGCTTCATCACCGCCAATGGGCCCACTTCCTGTCTGCCGGACCCACTTCCTTTTTTCCCTGCCCTTAAAAAACCATAAAATTTGAAACCTGTTCAAGTGGACCAGGTGCTGCACTTTATCACACATGTTTATGGGTTAATTCAGATCAGATCTGAAGCAGATTTTGGTGCACTTACTCAGTAAACCTGATACCATTACCTAATCCTAAAGTCTGCAGCTTTGTGTTCATGCTGGTGAAGATTCAGATATTTGATTTCTCATCATCGTCATCGTCATCATGCCTCTTCCTCTCAGGGCGCGCTGCCGTTCGACGACGACAACCTGAGGAACCTCCTGGAGAAGGTGAAGCTGGGAGTTTTCCACATGCCGCACTTCATCCCTCCGGACTGCCAGAACCTCCTGCGGGGAATGATCGAGGTGGACGCCGCCAAGCGTCTGACGGTACGCTGCCGACCGCAGAGCCACGCGTTAGAAAACAGGCGAATATTCTGACATCATCTCTTCTGCTTCCTGTCCTGTGGTTCGTCCTGCAGCTAGAGCAGATCCAGAAGCACACGTGGTATCTGTAAGTACAAACCTGCTGCTTTCACCTGTGAGCGTTTCTCATTACGGGAGCTGAACAGAGGGAAAAACGTAGCAGATGAGGATGAGGATGATGATGATGCTGTCATCAAAGCCAGTTTTTTTTTTTCCTTTCGGAGAAGTGCGTCCATTAGTCAGGAAGGAGAGCAGCTCCTCCAGCTCCTCTGACCTCTAATGGATTCACTGTTTCTGGCTCAGGAAAGCAGGAAATGTTGCTGATCAGAGGAAAACATCGACTGCCTGCGCTGAGTTTCTGCTGCTGCTGCTCTAATTTGCTAAGATGTGATTCCAAAATGGCTACCACCACTGTAAAAAGTATTCAGCACCTTGGATGTTTTACCATTTTTACTGCGTTTAAAATTCAGTCCTGACCAACAATGTTTATCAGGTGAAAGGAGATAAAAACTGTTGACACAGCAGATCCGTTTCTCTCCTCACCTTCTGCTTGTTTTTCCTACAATCATTTTATTCCAAGCAAGAAACAAACAAAAAACATAAACAGTAGGAGAAATAAACATAAATACAGTATCTAAGGATATTGTGGAACATGTAAAGTATTATGTTAACTTTAAACTGGTGGGCAGACATACCTTGATTTAAACTCGGCGCTTTAGCACTAGATTCCAGTGGATACCGTGTTGATGTAGCATTTAGCATTAGCAGAACTAATGTTTATTAGTGCTTTGGTGTTAGCGTGACTAGCTAATAAATACATAAATGATAATCTGGGATTCTGCTGACCTTTGTCCTGGTTGATCCTCTGAAAACTGTCGTTAGCTAAGGTCGGTTCAGTCCATTTGATTCTCTGTAACTGAAGAGTTTAAAGCTTCAGCATCCATATCTAACTCCACCTTTTAGTTCCCACAATCCTCCGCTGCTCCTCAGCAGCTCTGCCGTTTGTGTTGCAGAGCCGGGAAAAACGAGCCGGAGCCGGAGCAGCCGGTTCCCAGGAAGGTGTCCATCAGGATGCTGGGCGCGCCGGAGGAGATCGACCCGGACGTCCTGGAGAGCATGCACTCCCTGGGCTGCTTCAGGGACAAGGACAAGCTGACCAAAGACCTGCTGTCTGAGGAGTGAGTGAGAGAGGCGACCGACCGCCAGGCTGACGGATCCCTCCGTTTCACTGTCTGCACCGACAGGCGCTCAGCTCCGTCTTCTCTCCTCAGTGACAACCAGGAGAAGATGATCTACTTCCTGCTGCTGGACCGCAAGGAGAGATACCCGAGCCACGAGGACCAGAACCTGCCGCCGCGCAACGAGATCGGTACGTCCCTGCCGCTCCCGCTCCCTGCTGGGGTTCAGCCAACCAGAGTGAAAGGAAATGTTTAAGTTTCTACTTCAGTTTTTGATTAAAATTGTGGGAAATATTAAAATCTGGATGTAACAGAAGCAGGAAACAAATAAAATGTTTTTTTTCCACCATAATTTACTTCATACTTGAATGCAAAAGTCACATTTTGCCAGTTTTCAACTTTCATTTTTGTTCCTACTGCTTCTAAAAACAAACCAAGCACTAAAAAAAATACTCGGCTGCTTTTTGGCAATAAGTTCATGTTTTCTGGTGTCTGGAAAATGAGACGTTTAAAAAACCTCAGGATGTGTAACATCACATCCTGTGGGCGTCGTTACCTAGCAACCCAAGAGGAACTCCAGCATGTTTGGTCAGCTGGTTCTACCGCTGTATAATGGCTGCTGGAAAAGACAAGAGTTTTGTTGCTGACTCACCATCCAGAAACCACCTGCTGCAAACTGGTTGATTGTGCTGGAGGCTCCACTTCTGCTTCTCAAATATGTACAGTTGTATAATTGAGCATCAGTTTGCAGATGTTTTCAGGTGCGAGTGTAAACGTTGAGTTGGGGGGCGTGGCCTGTTGGAGCTTAATGGGATTTAAAGTGACAGGACATTAAAACAGTTCAAAATAAGCAGAAGTGATCAGACTGAAATCTCACTTTCTAATAATAATTTCAGTCTCTTCATTACATGTTTATAAGGGAGGTACAAACATGAGCATGTTTGTATCACCTATAGACCTTTCCTCACCTGTTCAAGGACATATAATGGGTGACCTTTAACCTTTGGGTCCTGAACTGTTGACCTTCTCATCCCGTCTCAGCAGATCCTCCCAGGAAGCGCGTGGACTCGCCCATGCTGAGTCGCCACGGCAAGCGGCGACCAGAGAGGAAGTCCATGGAGGTTCTGACCGTCACAGAGGGGGGGTCGCCCGTCCCGGTGCGGCGAGCCATCGACATGGCAACGCACGGTCAGAGGTGAGGAGCGGCGGCTGCACGGGCGTCCATGTGCATGGTCCAACGAGTCTCTGGGTCAGATCAGATGTTTAAGGGATCATTTAGATCCATTGGGAACATTTTGGATCCATTGGGATCATTTAGATCCGTTGGGATCATTTTGGATCCATTGGGATCATTTTGGATGCATTGGGATCATTTAGGTCCATTGGGGTAATTTTGGATCCATTGGGATCATTTAGATCCATTGGGATCATCTAGGTCCATTGGGGTCATTTAGATCCGTTGGGATCATTTAGATCCATTGGGATCATTTTGGATCCATTGGGGTCATTTTGGATCCACTGGGATCATTTCGATGTATTTAAACAGTTCATGACGACCAGGAAGCGACTCTCTGCTTCACTGAACTGCAATGATCCGTTGTGTCGTCACTGACGTACGGTCTGGTCCAGCGTGCCGGAGCATGGGTTGGATCCGGATCTGGACCTGGACCCGTGTCCGAATCTGGACCTGGACCTGGATCCGGGTCCATGTCCGGATGGGTTCGGTGTGAGGAGGCCTGCATGCAGCATGCTGTCCTGCAGCTCGGAGGCTGTTTGGTTTGTTTCTGAGCAGAAATACTGAAAGTCAGGATGAATCAGGAGAAACTGAGAGGTTTGAGTTGTTTCCTCCATTTTTACAAAGATCTGAAATTATGACAATGAAGTTTATTTCTGTCTGATGCAAACCTCAAGATATTAGGGCTGCAAGTAATAATTATCTTAATTATCAATTATTCTGGCGATTAATCAGATAAAAAACCTTTTTATACATTAAAAGATCCTAAATTATTCAGTTTAGAGAAGAAAATCAACATCTGTCAGTAACAACTTTTATTTAGTTTAATTATTAACAAAGGATGGATCTGCAGCCAAAGACACATTTCTAACATCGACATGTTAGAAATGCCAGCAGATCATCTGTCCTGCTGGACGTCTGGACTCTGTCCTGCTGGACTGTCCTGCTGGACGTCTGGGTTCTGTCCTGCTGGACGTATGGACTCTGTCCTGCTGGACTGTCCTGCTGGACGTCTGGACTCTGTCCTGCTGGACGTCTGGACTCTGTCCTGCTGGACTGTCCTGCTGGACGTCTGGACTCTGTCCTGTGGACGTCTGGACTCTGTCCTGCTGGACTGTCCTGCTGGACGTCTGGACTCTGCAGGGCTGGTCTTAATGTCAGGGTTTCCTGCTTTAGTAGATAAATAACTGGATAAAAAGTTTCTTAATAGTTTTTTTTCTACAGACTTTTAACCAGGTGAAGCTAAAAATGCAACCAGAGGATTTCTGGGTAGAACAGATTCACAGACAAGGACATTTTTCTGTTTTCATCTTCAGTGTAAAATGTTTAATTATCTTTAGTTTTGTCTTTATTACTACTCTAACTGTTCTCTGGGTCTATAATGATTAATCGATTACTAAATTAGTTGACGATTATTTTAGCAAACGATTCATCATCATTAATACGATTAATTGTCTCAGTCCTGCATGTGGGGCTTGTTTTTATTCTCCAGATGTTTTTCTGTTTGCATGTTCTGCAGCTTCAGATTAAACAAAAACCTTTTGGTTCATCCTGGATGAGTTGAGTCCACTTCCTGTTTCCATCCACTTCCTGTTTCCATCCACTTCCTGTTTCCATCCTCTGGACAACAGCCTCCATTATTCTGGTCCCTCTTTGGTTTAATTGAACCTTTTATGAGTCCAAGCAGGAAAAACTAGATTTCCACCAGCTGAGGTTCTAAGATCATCGGTTCGTTGTAGTGGAACCACTGAGGTCCGAACTGGAACCTGCTGGAACACGACTGGTTCTGTCCACACTGAACCCAGTTTACCGTCAGCGTGGACTGAGAGGATGAAAATCCAGTTTTACTGGTAAAGCAAAGGGACAGAATTCAACAAGATAAAAGCACAAATTTAACATAAAATAAAGCAACAACCATAAAACTGAAGCTCAGATCTGAAAGAGCAGGAAGGCAAAATGGAAGAAAAACAGATCCAATCATCCTAACTGGTTTGGCCACCAGTGGAAGCTTTTAAACCATCAATCCTTCTGGTGCCAGTTTAAGGACGTGTTGCTGCGTTTTGGGCCGCCTGCAGCAGAACCATTCATCCCCGCAGGATGCAGCTCCTTACAGAGTCCAGCCCAGTGGAACCAGACAGTTCGGTTCCGCTGGTGAGCGAACCAGACTCTGTTGAAGCGTCTGGTGTGAATGAAGCGTCAAACTCTAAAGGTTTAAGGAAACTGAAAGCCTGAACTTTGGTCCGAAAGGCTTTGGTCCGAAAGGCTTTGGTCCGAAAGGCTTTGGTCCGAAAGGCTTTAGTCCGAAAGGCTTTGGTCCGTTCTGCTGACCGGAAGGAAAACCTGCAAATCGTCGGAGGAAGATTTTACCAGACTTTCAAAAACGGAGCTGAGAGGAAGCAGGAGAGCTACGACTGAGCCCTGAGGAACTCCAGCTGAACCGCTCCAGAACCGGTCCAGGACCAGTCCAGAACCGATCCAGAACCCTGCTCCATCCACCCACTGAGATTAAAACTTCCTCATTTGGTCCACTTGATCACATGAAACCAAGAGCTGGATGGTTGGAACTTGGACCCGGTTGGGTTTTCCAACAGAACTTTGGTTCCAGGCTGGTTCTGACGGCGTGTGCTGGCATTGAGGTTCTGGACGACTGGACCTCTAACTGGTCGGGATCTGATGGACTAAGTGTAAAGTCTGCTCCACTTTATTTAAATATTTAAAAGAAAAGTTCAAACAAACCAATAAATGAAAAACTGAGTGGATGGAAACCAGTTAGTGGGTTTGACCTCTGACCTCTGAATGCGTTTCTTACATCTTTCGACCTTTGCATGAGTGTTTAGCCGTTTCTGCCTGCTGAACGTCAGTCCTCTTTTTGTGATCACCTTTTCTGTCTCTTCGTTTCCTTCCTGCCTCTTTGGTTTTTTATTTTTTTCTGTTTTCCTTTTCTTTTCTTTTTTTAGCAAATCTGTTTTCAGTAAAAGCTTGGATATCACAAACGCTTACTGCAGCAAGGAGGAAAGGTACGGCTCTGCCCCGCTCCTCGTCTGTCGTCTCCGTTTAGCTCGTCGCTGCAGCAGAGGCTGTTTTTATCTCCTGACAGAAAATGTTCAAATCTGAAGAGTTTTTCTTCAAAATGAAACGTTTATGAAGAGATAATAAAGAAAGAAACCAAACTAGAAGGGGTTAATAAACCGTTGAAGTGTTTGACAATAATTATTCAAAAATACAAAATGCAGAGATGCGACGTTTTTAACTTTGAGTCCCCACAGATTTACTAAATTGAAAGTCTGAGATTCTTCAGTTTCAATGCAAAATGCTAATAAAGTATGTAATCATAACTGGATTTCAGTTATTATGAAGTCTGGACAAATATGGAAAATAAAAGTATTGAAAACTGTTTAGATTTCCAGACTTCATTTCCAACGTATGAATGTTTTATTCATCCATTCATCTTCCTTAGTGTTTGGTCTATGAACTGTGAACGCTGTGAACAGAACAACATAAAGTCTGAACGCTTCAGAATTACCTGCCATAAATTCATAATCTGATACTTTAAATACTTTAATATAAACTGTAAAAATGATCGACTCTAAACACGATCACTGGATGGAAACTATACACCTCTGGATAACAGGAGGAAAGATGCAGGCCACTGGTTGCTATTGTGGTTATTTGGAGGTGTGTGCGGCCCGTAGCATCACTCTTTTCATCAACCAGAAGAACAGTCAGACTTTAATCTGTCTGTGAAATCTGAAGGAACGTTTGGTAGATCCCATTCTGTCTGCAGTGATTTGTGACGGGAAAAAACAACTTTATGCTCCAGTTTTCAAGAAAATTTGCGGTAAAACTCTGAATAAATGTTGATGTTTCCACTGAGAACCATAAATCCTATTACAGTGTACTGAAACTGGAATAAAATCAGATTTAGGGAATACATGTAGCATCAGACTGTCGGCTTGAAATATGTTTTAATCCTAGTTTCTGAATATTGTAGATGTTTTGCTAAAAGCTCAAATAAATCACAAAAATTTGATTTAAAAAAGCATCAAAAACCCGTTGAGTCAGATAAAATCCAGCTGTTTATGATGCTTTTAAATTAAAACGTTTCTGCAGTGGATCCTCCAGCATCCTGGTTTTACTGCCTCCTTTTGTTTTCCCTAAGTTTCTGTCACCGTTTCTGCCTTTGAGGTCGAGATGTTTAATTATGATTTACTGCTTCCAGTTTCTAATTTCCACAAAGTGAAGCTGCGGCCAGGAAACATCAGCAGCTCGGCGTGTTTCCGCTTCCTGCCGTTGCTCTGCGACCACGTCAGAGTGGAAAACAGGGAAAATGAAAAGCTAATGAGACGAGAATGAAAAATGGAAAATCTGATGATGAGGAGAAAGAAGCGGCAGCGCTGATGAATGAAACGTCTGAAGCGTGTCGGCGTGTTTAAAACGCTGACATGTTTGCATCCGTTCAGACGTTAACGCTTCGGCTGCAGCTCAGACTTCCTGCATTTACTTTAATAAATTAAATGAACTAATAAAACGTCTGATATAATTACCATGACGTCGCTCTGTTCGTCACTATCTGGGACGTTTACCGAGTCGCTGAGTGTTAAACTGGTTCCAGCATGAAAACCTTTTTGGTTCAGGGCAGAAAAAAAACAGAAACAATTTAAAACTCCAGGTTTTATTGTAAACAGTAAAAATGAAGTTATTTTTATGATCTCTGCAAGAAGAAGAACAAACTTCAGTATCTGTTGATCTTCACTATTAATAAACAGATTCGCTTTGTTTAAAGGTCAAAGGTCATGCAGGCCATAAAGCCTTGTTCTCAACTAAATATAGAAATGATTGTTTATAAACAGAATCAGTTTTTAATCTTCATCCTGTTATTAATAATTCAGAGAGATTTAATGTTTATCGTTTACAATCATGTTAAAATCAGTAAATTTTCAATATATCACACAGCGCTAATAAATATCTGGTAAAACACGTAATAATGTGACAAAGAAAGTGTCTCTTCGTCATCGTAACAGATTAGATAAAGTAGAATAAATCCAAATAAAATAAGATTTAATCATCATTCTTTTTATTTTGCTGACACATTACAGACTGATCACTGCCCAAAATGTTTAATCCCATATTTATTTTCCACTGGTTTTATCTCTATTGTTGCACAGACAGTATAGAACAAC
Organism: Girardinus metallicus; assembly: GCA_903067095.1. Lineage (NCBI taxonomy): Eukaryota > Metazoa > Chordata > Actinopteri > Cyprinodontiformes > Poeciliidae > Girardinus > Girardinus metallicus. Next base: position 21,456 of record CAEGAE010011976.1, on the reverse strand, counting down.
AAATACAAACAGACCAAAAAGTCAGTTAGGAGGAATTTACTGTTGTTGTGATTTAAATGTGAAATGTTTGGTTTGGTCAAAACAGATCAGAAAGTAAAAACGTGGAATAGGAAGAGAAACAAGTTAGTTTCTTCACTTATAAATGAGTGAACTAAAGTTTTATTTAAGATGTTCTGTTGCTGTCGTGTTTCTGCTGAGTTCTAACCTGATGTCGTCGCTACAGGTCGCGGTCGATCAGCGGAGCGTCCTCCGGTCTGTCCACCAGCCCCCTCAGCAGTCCCAGGGTAAGCCTTCGTCCCTCATCCCACCTGGCTGGCCCTGCTGGCATGCTGCGCACACACACACACACACACACACAGTCCTCCACTCCAGACTTCATCAAGCCTGTTGGACGCAGAGCGTTTCCTGAATGTTGGGACTTTTCATGGTGAAGTCCTTCAGCTCTGGTGAGAGATGATGATGATGATGATGATGGTGATGATGGACCAGCTGCTTCTGCACTGGCGTCACACTGAGCTCTAGATGAAGAGATTCTGGATCCATCGTAGGTCCAGAGATGTTTTCCATACGTATCGACCTGCTGAACTGATCGTCAGAGATCCGCTGCAGAGAATCTGGACAGTTTGGTTCTGTCCTCATTAAATTAGTCTTATTAATGTAGTAAATTAGAAAATATAATTAATACAGTTCAAAAGAAAGATGAATGTTTTGCTCAGTAAACTTTCTAAATGGCGTATTTCTTGGTTTATCTTAGTAGGCTGACTGACCCGTGGTCAGTTAGGTGAATTAAAAAGCCAGTTGGCCTTAATGTTGTTTTTATAACATAGTTAATGTGCAAACTGTAGTAAGATATTAGTATAACTCATACGTTATTAAAATATTAACTCACCAATACTGAGGATAATCAATATGGTGACACACATCAGTGTTATGAATATAAATAATAACATTAGCATCCCAGCTAACACACTAATAGAGTTGGTATATTTAATATGTTGTCAGCATAATTAGCACGCCAACTGACCTTAGTATTGGCATAATTAATATAAAATAATTTTAACCAACAGTTAGTTTGAAATCAATACACCAGATGACCTTAACTGAGATATTACCATAGCTGAACTGCTAATTGATCCCTAATTATTTATCTTAATCAATATAATTACTGACCCTGATTGCAGTGTTAGCAAAATAATGCAACGCACTCAGCTTTAGTGCACACTAGCATAATGAAAACACTAACACACACAGAGGAGAAGAAGGCAAAATTTCTGCAAACAACTTCATAAATCCAGTTAAATAAAAAAAAAGTGGAGACGGTGAATATGTGGGGATCCACTGTAATCCACCTCAATCACATAGCAGCATAAGCTAACTGCAATACTAGCATTTAGGTTAACATACTAACCTAGCCATAGCTGACATACTCAATATGCTAACCTTTAGCGTGATATTAGCATAATTAACTTGTCAATATTTAGCATAAAAATGTCACATAAAACGCCAGCTAATCCCTAATCAGTTAGCATGATGACGATGCTAACTGTTAGCATGATGACGATGCTAACTGTTAGCATGATGACGATGCTAACTGTTAGCATGATGACAATGCTAACTGTTAGCATGATGACAATGCTAACTGTTAGCATGATGACAATGCTAACTGTTAGCATGATGACAATGCTAACTGTTAGCATGATGACGATGCTGGGTGACTCTGAATTCGGTGTATTTTGGGGTCTCTGGTTACTAAAAAAAACTGTGTTTTTGAACGCTGCATCTATTGAAGGACTCTTTGAACCTCCAGTATGTCTCCCCACCTCATGCATGAAATCCCAAACAGTATTACGAATTTCTTTGTCACTTAGGTTGCTTTAAATTCAACCTTTAACGGGACGATTTCATTCCTCTGAGTATAACTCCATAACATAGTTAAACTAATTCTTCCAGTTCCTTTGACATCATCCCTCCCTTGATCAAAATAACTAATTGTAAGTATATTTTATTTGTTTCTGAATCATAATAATTAGACTGATAAGTAGAATATGGCAACTTGACGTAAAAACGTTTCTCAAAAATGATGAAAATACACTTAAAAATAAAAATTAATTCAGGTTTTTTCATGTTTTTGAATCATTCTTTAAACTTTGCATTTAGCCCAACAAATATTGGTTTATTATTTGCTGTTATGATAAAAAAGTGATAACAATGTCTCAGGTTACGGGTTGAACCCGGTGGAAAGGTTGACCAGACTGTAACGGGTCGAACCTCCGGCTGGTTTAACTAGTCCAACGTTCAACCAGCGTTTTATAACGGGTTGAAGGTTTTCACTAAAAGTTCCCGTAAGTCCACATCAGCCGTGGAGAAACATATGATCTGATGAAAACAAGAAATTAATATGTTTCAAAAACCAAACCATTTACTTTTTCCCAAACAACAATAAATATCATTTACCTGCTTAACAGTGTTGAAAGGTTGAGCTTGATGATGACGATCTGTGAATAAAAATAATCAAATGTAGGTCAGAAACTTTCCTAACACTTAAATCTGTTTACAGTGTGAACAGGAAGAGACGTCAGTGATGTCACTTCCTGGATGCTGAGGAAACTGGACCATTATTTATAAAAAGGAGGGATTGAAATGCTGGAGGGACATGATTAAAAAGTGTGATTTTATAAATAATTCATGTATTTTTCCCATATTTCTTTTATTTAGGTTAAAGTAGACCAAAAAAAGTTTAAAATGGTACAAATAACTTGCAGTTACTGTCTATTTTTATTTGTTTTATATTCAGTGAAAAATGACCATTGGTCAGTGGGGACATGATCATTAGGCTGATTTCTAGACTTCAACAACCCATGAAAGTTTTCAAAACTTCATTTTTAAAACATATTTGCATGTTATATTACCAAGACACATGGATATTTCCATTTCTTGATGTTCTCAAAAACTGTTGTTTGCATTATGTGAAAATCTTTGAGTTAAACCTGAGACCAGCTAACTGAAGGTCTCCACTCTGAACTGCTTGGTCTTGTGTTTTTGGTCCACTGCGTTGTGTTGGTTCTGGCTGATCCGACCCGATCGGATCCTGTGCCAGCACTGAGCATGCTCTCTGGCTGCTCTCCCCGGCGGAGGGCTAAGCTAAACCTGTTAGCTGCTAGTGTTCAGGGATGCACCGACGTTCCAGGAGATAAAGTTTTCCTGTCTGATGAGTGATTTTCAGGTCAAATGCTAACGGAGGATTAAAGCTACGGCTACATGGGTTTGAACTCGGTGCATCCTTCATGAATGCTTCACTGCTGCCTCCTGATTGGCTGATCACTCTGCTAATAGCATGTCCTGTTTTTCTTTCTTTCTTGCACTCTCACCTCCTCCTGCCTGCTCCTCTCCTCCCCCCATTTTGTTCCATTTCTGGCTGTTTAAATCTTTTTTTCTTCTGTATTGGAATGACCTTATTTTGGGCTGTGGTGTTCTGGCTTTCTCATTGGCTGACGCTGCTGTCACGTGTCACGCTGCATGGCCAACCGCAGCCCCACCGCCGGTTTTTCGTCCCGCCCCAGTCCCCCGATCTGTGTCAGTCCCCGAACTGCAGCCCTACGCACCTGAACGGGGTGGGGCCCCCCCGCGCGCCCTACCAGCCAAAGATGGGGTCCCCCCTCATGCACCCCCGCACGCAGACCCTCCCCGCCAAGCCCAAAGTGTCAGAGAAGCCCCTGCAGACCACCAGGTCCAACCCGCTGCCCCACGCGGCCCAGACCCCCGGCGCCCCCAAACCCGAGCCGTCCACGGCGAGCCAGCCCCTGGCCCACAGCAGCCCGCGGACCAGACGCCACCCCCCTCTCACCGTCCCCCCCAAGCTGTCCATCCCGCTGTCCCCGGTGCCCCCCCTGTCCCCGCTCCGCCGCCACCTCCACCCTGACCACAACGCCAAATCTGTCCCCATCACGCAGGTAACCCCCCACCCCTCCCCCAGGGGGAGCCCCCTCCCCACCCCGAAGGGCACGCCGGTGCACACGCCCAAGGACAGCCCGGCCGGCACGCCGAGCCCCACGCCGCCGCCGAGCCCGTCCATCGGCGGGATGCCCTGGAGGACGCGCCTCAACTCCATCAAGAACAGCTTCCTGGGCTCGCCGCGCTTCCACCGCAGGAAAATGCAAGGTATGATGGGAAAACGCTGCGGTTTCACGTCATCTGATCCAATTCTTCCAAATACTCATGAAAATGCAGCACAAAAACAAATCGCTCTGGTTTTACCTGCAGCAGCTGAAGGAGGACAGTCACCTAAAAATGAAGTAATAGTCAGAAAACGACGCATAAAGAATATATTTATATTATATATATTTTATTTTGGATTTAGACAGAAGGAAAAATTAAACCCTGTGGATTTTTAATGATTTCAAATTTACATGTAGGTTTTAAAAAACCAATGTTTTATTTTTGTGATTTTGTTTTGAAATGGAAAACCAAACAAACCAAACCCAGATTGGTGATTATTTAAAATTTCATCCAGCTGGACTGGCAGAGGGAGCCATGGTGGCTCTGGAGGAGCTGCAGAGATTCACAGCTCAGGAATCCAAACTCTGGAAAAGCTGCTGCAGTTTGTGAAACCATGAAGCTGCGCTGCGGTTTGGTCCGTCGCTCCCCAGATTAATAAGTTATGATTTATTAAAGTTTAAAGGAGTATTAATACTTTACACCAGACTAGTTCCTTTTTAATGAATGTAGGAAAACTGAATGTGCTGACTGTTCGTTAGCCAACAGGAGTTGATCCAGATGTTTGTCTGCAGTGCCCACCCAGGAGGACATGTCCAGCCTGACCCCGGACTCGTCTCCAGAGTGAGTTCTGCTCTTCCTGTCGTCCGTTGCATCAAACGAGTCAGTGAAGCTGAAGGAAAGGTGGGAATGTGACGGAGGAGAGCAGCTGGATGAGTCAGCTGACGCCGTGTTGCTGCTCCGGAGTCACACCGTTATAAATAACTTTAACAGAAATAGAAAAGGCTGGCGTCACCCAGCAGGGAATAAATCAGATTAATCTGAAGATTTATTCAAACTCCTCTGCTTGTTGTCTCATGATCGCGACGCTTCCTGAGGATCCTCAGGTCTACCACACACAGAGTCAAATGCATGCAGCTTTAAGGACTTTCCAGGAGTTTTCCAGGTTTCCCAGGATGTTGTTAGTGTGGCGCCTGAACGATGTTTTTGTTTTGGTGACTCCTGATTGGTCCCTGCAGGCTGGCTAAGAAGTCGTGGTTTGGGAACTTCATCAACCTGGAGAAAGAGGAGCAGATCTTCATCGTGATCCGGGACAAACCTCTGAGCTCCATCAAGGCCGACATCGTTCACGCCTTCCTGTCTGTGAGTGGAACAGTCAAAGCCCGATCTGCTGACAGAGAGGAAATCAGCTGCTCGTCTTCAGGTTCTGATCAGCTCCTCAGTCAGAAAACTGAAACGTCTGGAGTAAAAAACATCATAAAATATTTTAATAATATGTAAATATAAACTATAACTAGTCACAGTACCATAAATACAGAAACAAAGATTCTCAAAGTCAGATTCTGCTTTAAACTCAGATATTAAAGGCTCACTGTGAATGAACTGGGGACACCTAGTGGCAGCAGTGCAAACTGCAGCCAGTATTTAACGTGTCGGTCGTATGAAACCCGTGGATTTCTCCACGCTGCGCGCCGTAAACCGTTCCTCTGCTGCTGGAAATGATGGAACCAGAAATTTATGAAGGGAGAACCAGCAAACAGCATTTAGATCGGCCTAGTCAAAGTACAGCGAGTCATTATTCTAAGGAGTTGGTTAATTTTCTCCCAGAGCTGCAGGTTGATTGGGATCATTTTTCTTCTTAATAAATAGAATTTAATTATTTTTAGAAATGTGTTCATGCTATCGGATGTTAGCTTCCTGTGCGCTGTTTCCTGTTTGTGCTCAAAGAAAAATGTTTTTATTTCTCACTGGAAGCAAAACGTTTGTGTCAGATTGAGTCTGAGCTGAGCCTGAAGGGAGCTTCAGATTGAGTCTGTCAGGTCGGCCAGACGCTGACGCTGCGCAACGCCTGGGCACGTTCAATCCGTCACGCCGCCGCCGCTGTGTGTGTGTGTGTGTGTGTTCAGATCCCCAGCCTGAGCCACAGCGTCATTTCTCAGACCAGCTTCAGGGCCGAGTACAAATCCACGGCCGGTCCCACGGTTTTCCAGAAGCCGGTCAAGTTCCAGGTGGACATCACCTACACGGAGAGCAGCGGCGCCACCAAGGAGAACGGCATCTACTCCGTCACCTTCACCCTGCTGTCAGGTAAACACACACACACACACACACACACCGCAGGTTAGCAATCAGCACCAAAACTTAGAGTTGAACTACATCAACATATTGTTACTCAAGTAAAAATGACCAAGAAACTATTTCAGATTAAAATGTATTTGGTGAAAACTAAAGGTCATTTTATTTATGTAACGATACAAAGAAGAGCTTTACAGGATGTAAAAGGAAACACAAACAAAGTGCAAAATGAAAGAGCAAAAGAAGAAAAAGCTAATAATGTTGATCTAAAGTCAATAATCTAGATCCTCCTACTCAGGGCTGGTAGATAAATATATAAGTTTCCTCTAATTCCTGTTCTGGGTTGGAAGAATAGAGTCTGAAAAGTTGCTGCTGACGTAGTTTTTCTGAAAAGCGACTCAAATATTCAATATTTCACATTTTACATCACTTCATCAGTCACTTGGGTGAAAATTTTGGTATTTTAAAGATTAAAATGAAATGAATAATTACAAAATTAGTCAAAAGAAAATATTTACCAAGTAATTAGTTGTTTTCAATCTAAAACGTATGAAGCTTTAGTAGAAACTGCAGGTTTTTTAGACATAATTGTTCTTCATTCAGTGAAGTTACTCAGAGTAACAGCTTCGTTAAAATACTCATAAAATTGGTTTTTCCAAAAAGTTACTGAAGTAAATGTGACTGAATAAATGTGACTGTATTTGCTTCATAACCCTGGGAATCAAATGACCAAATCATTTCACAATTTGACGTTTTAGTAAATTTGTCTGATGGAAACTCCCATTTTGAAAAAAATTCATTTTTTGATTCGTAGTTTTGGCGTTAATGAGGTGATTTTTTTATTTTTTATTTTATAAAACACTTTTGCCCGTCATCATGTCGCCACAAAGACGACGACAGGAAGTGGAGGGTCGTGCTTTCTAACAGCTTATTCACCTGTGATTTTAGTTATGGTTTAATTGCAATATCATGTTTTTTTTTTTTTTCATTAGTGGAATATTGACAAACTTTTGTACATTTGTAAAGGAGACGCGGCTTGTTACTGACTTTATCTTTAGGAGCCAGATGGTTGGACTGGATGAACTTTAGGAGAATCAGATTTAAATCATCTAAAAATCGTGTTTATGTTGGTTCTTCCTGCCAGGTCCAAGTCGGCGTTTTAAGCGCGTGGTGGAAACCATCCAGGCGCAGCTGCTCAGCTCCAACGACCAGCCGGGCATCCAGCCGCAGATATCCGGTAAGTCCAGCCGCTCCCGGCTCTTCCTCCTCCTCCTCCTCCTCCTCAGCACCTCGGCTCGGATCGGATCGGCACCGCTTTAGCACCCAGCATCTCCCCGTGCATGCTGCCCTGCCCGCCCCATCCCATGGCGCGCACCCCGACCTGTAGTCCGCAGTGAGCCGGCGGCGTTTCAGCAGGCGTAGTTCAGCCTCCGGACAGCAGGGGTCTCGCTCAGCGCTGCGCTCAGCAGAAAGCCGGGTCGCTGGCCGGGCCGTCCCGGTTCTGGTTCTGATCATAAAGACGCACTGAAGGGAAGAAAGAGTGACTGTGTTCTCCAGGTGTCTGTCTGTCCCTTTCTTCATGTCCTCACTCTGGTTGCTGGCTTGATAACGGCTCCCTCTTGTGGTGAAGAGCAGCAGCTACAAGCTGGGGATCCGTAATCAGAACCCATCGCCCTTCCACGCTTCCCATCATGCACTGCTTCACTCCAACCCCTCCTGATGGACTGAACCACCAGCATGCTCCATGAAAACCCAAACCCACACACGACCGGACCGGACCGATCAGAACCGGATCGAACCGGGCTCCTGGCCTGGTCTGGGTTTGTGTTTCCTGGTTCTGGATGAACCGCCATCTTGATCCATTAAGAAGGAACCTGCATGTCCAGCTGTCCTCATGTGACCCTGATGACCTTCTGTCCGTCCGTCCGTCCGTCTGTCGGTTTAACACTCAAACTGAACGTTAACCCCTTCATTCCACGTCAGCTACTAGAGGTCAAGGTTCAAAAGGTTTGGAGCAAACATCCATCATCATCATCATCATCATCATCATCATCATCGTCATCATCATCATCATCACATTTTAACATTCAGAAGTTCTCACACCCTGTAAAAAAACACACTGCAAAAACAAAATATTTTGGTCTAGTTTTAATCTTAGATCACTTGAATTAAGACAAAACTTATAATATGAAAAAAATAATATATAAGTGAAATAATTTGTGAGTGAAACTAGTGAACTTTTAATAAATATTAAGAAGTTATTGGCTTAAATCTAACTCTTGTTTCTTGCAGAGAAGTTGCTTGTTAATCTTAATTCCAGTGCTCTAAGATTGTTGCAATAGAAACTAGATGAAAAATACTTGGTAAGATTTTGTGTTTTTGCAGTGAAATAATTTCAGAACCTTTAACGTGATTTTTATCCTGTCGGATAAATCCAGCAGAAAGACAAACATCTGCAGGAGGAAAACAGGAAAGAAACATTCCTGAGATCAGCATCAAACTTCTAAAGTTCTTCTAATCTGTCAGGTTGTGAGAACGTCTCTGATCCGCAGCCCAGATTCCTGTCAGGTTATTTCTGGACTTTATTTTATCTCGAAGGGAAATTAAAAGTCTTAACTCGTCATCTGAGTCACTGTGGTGGTTAGTCCTGTGGGCAGGAAGGATCTCCAGTAGCAGTCAGTCTTCCAGTGAATCTGAAGAGACCTCCGACTGAAGACTGTCATGATATGCTAACATCTGAATTTCTGGGCACTGCTAATCCACCTCATTTGCTTTTGCTGCTCCTTCATGTTTTTAAATCACAGGATGTCTCTGATCTTCAGGAAAAGTTTTTGCAGATTCTCCATAAAAGGCATCAATTTACATGTAATTAGGTTCTAGATTTGAAGGTTTATTGCTTCTTTTTTCTCTTTAATCGGTTTAAAATTTTTGGTGGCCTTGATTTGTCCAGTTTGTTGTAGTTTAGTCTGAGGAATCTGGGAGTTAAATTACAGAACCTGAACTTTTTCCTGTTCCCTGAAACAACCGACAAATTCTCCTAAAACAGAGTTCTACTTTTTGTTTGTTTAGGAATGTTGTTCACCAATTATTGTGTAACCTGATGTGTTTTTGCAGGTGTTTTAACATTTGAACAAACGACAGACATAAATACATTTTCTAAGCTCGTGCAGTTTAGCAAAACAAACTTTGCTGATGAATCAGACAAAACAGTTTTTACAATTTTTTTCTCCGTCTGGTAGTTTTATCCCGAGTCTGTTATGACTAAACTATTTGCTGGAAGAAGCTACAGATACATTTCATCATATTTTCTGCGTCTTGTCAGGGCAGAGACGTTCTTCCAGTCTGAGGAAAGGAAATGTTCGAGGTTAGTCGGGTTTTTAACGGTAAACTGGCCAAAGTTAAACTGTGATTTAGCTGTAAAGGCGCGGCGGAAACGAGCCGAGCGTTGGCGTCTCTGGAGGTTTGTGGTGTGTGTTTGTCGCTGTGCTTCCGGTGATGAAGTGCTGGGTCTCTGTCCTCTCCTCCCAGACGCCTCCCGGCGCCCAGCCAGTAAATCCTCCAAACGCGGTAAGACCCAAACGGACTGGGAGCTCTGGTTAAACTGGATCAACTTCTGGCTTTTAACACGTCACAGCAAACTTTCTGCGGCTTGTCACCAGCACCACCAGTCGAACTAACACGTGTGTTTGAGAGTCGTGAAAATTCATCTTAACAGGTCATTTATGTTTAAAGGAGTGGGGTTTTTTCCCCAGCAGACAATTTGAGGTCAAATTTTGTTTTAATGAAAAAATATCTAAAATATTTAAAAAAAATGAGCTGTAGACATTTTTAAGTTATTCTTAGAACAAACATTTTTCTGATCTTGGTTATTTGCATTTTAAATATAAATTTAAAATGTTTTTTCTTAATACGTTCACTAACTTATTTAAAAAATTGCTTCTTACGTTTCTGGTCAGTTTAAATAAACTGTAACTGCAAACAGAACATTTTAATATTTTTTATGTACAGGGCAGTTTATGTTCAAACCTTAAAAATACGACATTAGATGTGTAAATAGTTTTGCTAAAAACTGTAAAAAAAAAAAAAAGAGTTTTCAATAATTTAATAAGTTAATGTAAATAATGCTGAGAAATAAATCGGATACTTAACTCAGTAAGATAAAAAGTTTCATCCCAGATTAATAATCTCTGCTTTGCGTGGATATGTTTTAGTTTTCCTGTGAACGTGAAGGAGAAATGATTTGATAAGATGAATGTGGTTCCTGTGGTTCTGTCTGGACCTTGGCATGTGGGTCGGTCATCGTTCCACAAAACCGCTCTAGAACCAAGACAGTAAAAATCACTGGCACTAAATACCAACACTGATGTAAACATGTGATGTTGGAGAGGAGTAATGGTAAGTTGCTATGACGACGGCACATTTATCATAACCAGAGACCATCAGATCCCAAACACTGTTCTGCACTAACTAATGTGTGACGTTTGTTTGTTGTTGCATGTTTATTACTGACTGTTTATTAACGATAAAACGGATGCATTTTGTGAGTTCTGTGATGGATGTTGACGATGATGTTGGGTTCAAAACGAGTTTTGGAAGACGCCGGAAATAAGAACAGTCACGTTAACGGAACATTTAGGCCGATATCGTTAATATCAATAACCAACATTTTTATTACTAAACATAAGTTATGTCCCTGTCCTCTGCCTCTATTGCTACTAGTAAAGGTATTACTGTGATTTTTATAACTGTCGTGCAACAACGACAGTTAGCTAGTAGCAGCGCTACTAGCTAACTGTGGACTTTGATTTTACATTTACCTTTTACTGTGACGTTTTATTGATTTTATCTATTATGAGCTAAAAGCTATAAGTCGTGACACCTGGCATCAGCCACTGGTGTTTGTTTATAGATTAGTTTTAGTCTTAACTAAAATGTGATTAATCTGACTTGTTTTAGTGTAGTTAATATTTGTTGATAAAAATCTGTTATTTACATCAGTTATTGTCAATCTAATTGGTTTTAGTTTTATCTGCTTTTAGAAAAAGGCTGTATCTGTTAATTTAAAAGCCAGACATTTGGTTAGATGACAGATTTAAACCCTTTGCAGAATCTCTGGTTCTGACCAACATGACAAAATGTCTTCCAGAGCTTTTTTGGGCCCTTCATCACGCAGGAGAAACTGAGGCTGAAGTCAAATATGAATAAATTACGACAGAACCAGAAGAATTAAAACTGGGGATTTCAAATGATCATCACTGACGAAACCAGTTTGACATCATGTGAGGGTTTTGCTTTATTAGGGGCTGGAACCAAAGGTCAGTATTTATATCACAGGGATTACAGGCGGTCACCGAAGCATCCAACAGCCACTGAGTGAAGGTCACCAGATCCACCAATCAGATTTCAGGCAAAGATTTAATCAGCCAACAATGATTTAGCTGATCCTTGAAATGACCAGTATTTAACAGAAGTAGTGAGCATTGCTGTGGTACGTCGAGGCGTTCACTGGGTCACTTGGCTTCGTCCCCATATACGCAAAATGCCTTTAGTGAGAAAAACTTTGACATTCTGGACCAAAATGTCAAACATCAGATTCAAGCATCTTCCTCTGACTTCATCTCACTGCCAACTTTGAGTTTTCTTCCTGTGGTAACAACTTCCACACTGAAGAGTGTTACAGTTAGCCCAGCCCATTGCACTCAGGTATGGTGCATTATCAGGCCTCTGAGGGAGCATTCACACCAGCTCCGTTCAGTCCACTTTGAAACCTCGTTTGGAAAGTCGGATGCATTTGGAGAGGTGGGAACGCCAGTCGGACTCTGGTCGGCTAAAATCTGACGCCACTCTTTTTTTTGTTTCCATTTGGTGAAGAAAGAAGTTGTGCTCAGAGGTTTTTGTGTCGTTTCCTTCAGTGGTTCTTGGTGCAGCGCCCCCACAGGCCAGGAGGGGAACAGGTTGGTCTAAAGGTTTGGCTGGTTCGACTCAGCGCAGAGAGAAAGAACCACAGCAGCTGGAGAAGAACAGATGCTGCAACCTTGGATCCCAATGAAACCGTGTCCACTGGACAACCAGAAGGAAAAACATCTTTAAGGTCGACGTGTGTCTGGAGACCTTCACTAACTGTAGGATGCTTCAGCCACCGCCTGACGTTTCAGGACATACCGCCTGGTATCTGCTGACCTGCCAGCTCAGTAATCAGATTATTTACATACATTAACGGTTTAAATCAGCTTCACTGCAAACCGTTTCCTGGCCGAGGTGTCGTCTCCTTTTCTCCTGCTCCACTCCTCATCTCATCACCTCCTCTTCTTCTCCTCATGTTGACCCCATTGCTCATCTGTTGTTTGTTCTCTCTCTCTTTTTGTTTTTCTTTCCTTTTCTTCCCGTCTGTGTAGGCAGCCCGTTGAGTAACTTCTTTGACGTAATTAAACAGCTTTTTTCAGACGAGAAGAACATCCAAGCGTCGCACTCCCCAGGCGCCCCTACCTCGACTAGCTCCCCCACCAAGCATGCCCCCGGCAGCAGGCCCAGCCAGACCCCGCCCAATGACTCGAAATGCCCCCCAGGCAAAGACAAAACAAAGATGGCCGCCAGCAGCAGGACACAGGAACACCCTTAAGGAGCAGTAGCTGTGCATGACTAGATGAAAAGCAGGAATCAGGTCATTAAGAAGCAGAGAGCTGCTAACTTTGCCCTTTAGCTCCGAATGAAAGTTAAAAAAATAAAATCTACTTTTTGCCTATAAATTTTGTACTGTATAATGGGAATGGCTCAGTTTAAAAGTCGATCAGTATTTTAAGAACTAGTAGCAAATGTAGCTTTGCTGTCCCTCCCTTGTGTCCCTCTGTGTCCTCCTCACATGTGTGATGGCTTGACTTGTCTCTGCCACCAGGGATCATCCATAATAGCTATTAACCTCGACGGCTCCTCAGCTGCAGTCTGCTCACGGCCCGCCACCGCCGCCGAACCGAGCCCGACGCCGAGGGGAAGGCGGAGCATCCCTTTTTGATTCCACTTCGCCCAACATTACCAAACGCAGACCATCTCAGAAGAGTTGTAAAAAGGAAAAAAAAGGCCTTAAGACAGTGATGTTTGTCCTCCTCTTCATCCTTTTTCTTCCAGTTTTCCCCACATGTACATACAAAACACTTCAAAACTGATCCTTTATGGGATTTTCTGACTTGAATCGGTGGCGGACGGAGGGACGGACTCTGGTTTCTTTTTAAAGTTGGGTTTTTTGTGACTGATTCTGGCAGCCAGGATAGTTCAGGGCGTTCCGTGATGTTCTACAGATGAATGACCTCTTCTGTTGTACAGGCCAGTTGGTGATCTGTGTTGTGACATTAGGTTTTCAGTTGATTTGTATTTCTGTTCAGGTGTGGTCACACCAGAAAGGGATTGATCCATTAGCTAGTTCTGACAGCCTGCCATTCATTTTTTGTGCGATCTTTGTCCTTGTTTGTGTCTCGATTTAAGTTCTCCAAGTCTGATGAGATGCAGAAACTTAAAATGGACAATTTGTTGGATGCAAAATCAACATTTACCCACTTTAGCTCATCCTCAGTGGCTGTCGTTAGCGTAGCCGTCAGCCACATGCTAAGAACAGCCTGTTTGTTTACGACCCATAGAAACTGCAGCATGAATTTGAAAAACTTTTCTTCTTTATCTACAAACAATGATTTTACTGATTGTGAAAGAGAAATTTAAATTTCAAAGATTTTTTAAAAACTTGATTTTTTAAAAAATCAAGTTTTAAACTTCAGCCTAGAACCGTAAGGCTTACTGTCAGAGAAGCTTCACATCCTTGATGCTAGCGCCACCTTCTGGTCCAATTATTAAAGCAGAAAAGGTGACATTCTGGGCCCTTATTGGCTGTTTGACACTACATACATAAATGCACCAGATGAAATATTTTTCTCATGCGTTTTCTGTTTAAAATAGATTATTTTCTACAGCTGGCGCCCTCTGCTGTTTATTTAGCAGATTACAACTAAAACATCTTCATACAGTTTATGTAATTATTTTTACAGTGTTTAATTTATTGTAGTTCTGACCGATTCTGGTGTGACCACGTTGTTAGTTAATCGTCTTTCTGTTATGTTGCACTTTTGACAGCACTTCGGTTACATTAAGGTGTTTTTTTTTTTTTACATTTTGTTATTCAGGTTATTTTTTGTATTATCTGCAGGTTTCAGACGATACTGAACTGCTCTGAATATTTTTCTATTTTAATGCATTTTTCATGCGCTATTTATCAGTTATTTATATCAAAGATGTAGAGAATGTTCCTGAAACTGATTATTTAAAGATATTTTTGTCATGTTTAATTTATTTCTTCTTTTGCCTGTTTGATTTTTGTTGTTGTTTTTTGAGGAGAGAAACTTTGTAATATATGTTTGAAACTGATTTGTTGTATTTAAGAATGTAGATTTAGCCTCTTTGGGAGGAAACCCCATCTGTTGGGCGAATGAAGACGAACATTCATCGTGTAAATAAGCAGTTTTCCTGACGAGCTTATTTAAAAAACCAGGGGGGATTCCTGTTCTTAGCTTTGACCTTTGACCTCGTACGGTTGTTTGCATGTTCAGCATTCGTCTTTTCTTTGCATGTCGCTGTTGAAATGTTCACCCGTTCCCTTTTTCTGTCCAGGTTTTTATGCATTTTTTGAATCTGAGCTTTCTCGTTCCTTTTGCCTTCAGATTTGTTATTTTTTATATTAATTCATTCTTTTGCCAGCCTCTTCCCTCCTCCCCTTTATATGTGATTACTGTAAGCACACAGTAAACATGCAAAGCATCCTAACCACCATGTTTCTCGGAGACGGACTCGGTTCAGAGGAAACCTAAAGCAATACCTTCCATCCTTCGCTTTTTCTACTGCGGGAATCCAGAGCACACTGAACGGACTCGGAGCAGGAGAACCACTGGCTATGTACTCCCTTGTGATGTTACTGTGAACAAATTCAGTGCTAAAGGAATAAATCTGTTGACTTTGGCAGGTTTCATACTTCCTGTAGTTTATTTATTCAGAAATATTAAGTTTTAACTGGAAACAGCACGATGGAAAACGGATTGTCAACGTTAACGGATGTGATCCATCTGAAAATTTAAAGTGTTAATATTATGAAGTAGTTTGATTAATCTGCACTTTGTGTAAAAGTAAACCTAAAATCCAGCTGGGTCATCTTTCATGAAAGATGATGATAATTCAGATTATTTAAAGTTACCAAACAAAGCAATAAATTCAAACTGCTGCAAAATCATCAAAGTTTTACATTCGTTGACATGGAAAAGGAACGACTTCAATCAGAAGGAGAGAATTAAACTGTTTTGACGTGATGAGCAGAAGGAAACAGTTTACCGTCATTAGAGGACGGTTGGATATTTTACCGATCAGAACCTGATCAGCCTGAGACGTAGAACCAGATGTTTGTTTGTGGTACCAACCAGAGACGATCCGGTCCATCCGGTCAGAACTTCTACCCTCCACATGCGGCGTGCAGGTCAGAAAGTCTGTGGATCAGCGCCGCCTCCAGGCTCCTCAGAACCGGCAGGAGGTCCGGGTTCTGGTCCCGTCCCGACCCAGGCGGCGCTCCCTTACTGGAGTCGCCTAGCAACAGGCGGTGGAAGTCCTCTCTGTCCAGCAGCCGGTCCAGAATCTGCAGGAAGAATCCCTCACAGAACCGGACCCACAGGAACGGGTTCAGAGAGAACAAGACGTTTCACTCGGAGGCGCAGAAAGAAAACACGCCTCTTTGGGTTAAACTCTAGCAGAAGATCAGGTTCAGAACATTCTGCTCCGGTGGATGACGTCGTCCGGAGAATCAGCGAGGATCTGCCAGAACCTGACGGGACCGAAAACAGTGATATGTTTCCTAAAACCGGGTCAGAATACGTCGTGTTTGTGATCCAGAACCAGAAGGCGGACGGACCTTTCAGAAGCGGACATGAGCAGAACCCGGTGGGCGAAGACCGGTCGTCCTTCCACCACCAACATCACGTCAGACATTTCCTCGCTGTTCAGGAAGCGGGCGTCTGGTGGGGACGGAGCAGGCGGACCGTAACGCGTCTGATCGGAGGGTAAACATCCGTATCCATGGCAACGGGGTTACCGAGCTGCGGGGTTACAGGGCGAGGTCCAACGGAGGGATGGCGGGAACCGGAGAATCGCCGTAGCAGCGAGGCCAGCCGCTGCGTCGCCACGGAGTCCTGCAGAGAAACGAGAAAACCAGAATCCAGTTAAAGGTTTTAGATTTAATAAGCGATAAAAACAATTTTTAGATCAATTTAGATTCGACATTAAAGACGTGAAGTGAAGCTAAAAATATAATAAAATAGTTCAATAAAACTAAGTATCTGATCTGCAGGGAAAATGATTCACCCTCAGAAATGAGCTGGGCTTCAAAATAAAATCCATTTTCTTCTTGCTTTTGTTACATAAAAATATTAAATTACTAACAGAAAATATTTTCAAAATTCATTCAGTCCTTCTGTGAATTGTACAACAGAGTATTAGGGCATTTTACTAAAACTTGTTTAATAGTAGCAGAAAAAAAAAGAACTTTACCACAAGAACGTCTTAAAGATAAGAGAAAAATGTCACTTTAATGAGAAAGAAAACAGATTTTAAAATCTGACCTGACCAGCTCAGTCGTCCTGCTACTGAAAGTCATTTGATGCTAATATGTTAAAAGATTAAGTATTTCCTTATTTATAACACTGATATTAAAGTATAATTTCACAAGATTCTCAACATTCCTCATTTAAATTTTTTTATTTTTTATGTTGGAGTTCTCATTAAATTACTACTTCATTATACGAATATTACGACTTCAAAAATTCAAAGGAATTGATAATATTCTCTGAATATTATCAGTATTCTGTTGCAGAGTTGACCTGAATCCTAAGTCCAGATAAACAGAAGCTGTAAAACAAGATGGCTGACTTCACTCTGAACTATTGAAACCCAAGGAAGGCATCGGTGAAAAATAATCCTGATTTTCCACAACTGCTGTCTTCAAAAACCAAAAATCTGATGAATTAATCTCCCAACTGTAGCTGAAACTTTCCTCATTTTAACCCAGAGGTTCTCAAACTGTGCGGCGCGCCCCCTAGAGGGGGCGCCGTGCCATTTCAGGAGGGGCGCGGGAAGCGGTATGGATGAACGAATAAAAAAAAAAAAAAGATGAATGGTGTGTGTATGCTGGGGGCGGGGGGTTTGAGTGGATGGGCGAGTATAACAAGGAGTCTCTAAGACTCTCTCACATCGTTCAGCCAGAGTCTCACTCTTCACAGGGGGCCAGGAGAAAAGTTTGGGAACCACTGATTTCACCCAATCTGCTCTCCGCCGTGCCCTGCTGCTCTCCAGCATCCTGAACGGGAAGGGAACATCTGCAGGGAGCAGCTCTGGGCCGTGATCCTCGGCCCGGATGGAGGGGAAGTCACTAAGGAGCCGGACTGTGACCTCTGACCTGCCGAGCTGCTGCGGAGTGACTCCAGCCAGGTGTGCAGCGTCCAGCGGACACCTGGTCAGAGCGGCGACACCCAAAGAGAAGCAGAACGCTCCTCACTGTTAGAGATCATTTCACTGCATGCAGAAAAACATTTATAAACAGATCAACACCAGGAAGGGCTGGATGGGTTTGTCTTTGAGCTGAAGAATAAATATTTAGCAATAATCTCATCAAATGCATCTTTTTCTATCAAAATGTCTGAAAATGTCTCTTTTAAGCTTCCACACTTATTTTATTTGTTATTAGAAAGTATTTTTAAAAATGTGTTCAGCAGAGACTCGATGTCTGGACAGGAGTGACGTCATGGCTGGGAACAGAGAGCAGATGCTGCCCCCTGCTGGTTGCCACAGGCATCAAATGAAAAAATTAAGATTTTATTGACTGAGCCAAATAAATTATTTTACAACTGTCACAATAATAAAGACTCAAAATTAATAAATCCATTTATCCCTAGATGGATAGATGTCTGCTGACACCACTCATAATTAATAAAATACATTTTATTGACATTTATTTAATTATGTACTTTAAAAAAATTGTTTGTTTCCAGTTTGAAAAATATTGACACATTAAGAGAACTTTGTTATATTTTTATTATATTTTCTTGTCTCAATTTATTATTTTTTTTATATTTTCATCACTCTGTGGTTTTCTGAATGAATAAAAACGTAAGAAAAATAGTAGCGTAACTTTACTGTTAACTGTACTGTGTGTGTCAGAACAGTGTTAAGCTGAATATTGCATTGTGACCAAACCTAAGCATCATTTCAATTTGCTCTAAGTTCCTGCTGAGTTAAAAATGGACGGCTGGGTCTCTAAGTGAAAGATGAGAGTAAAATCCCAATCAGAACAACTTTAATTTGTTCTTCATGATCAGTGATTCTATCAAAGCTCAGGACGATTGTTGGTAATAAATGTAGATCTGTGGCTCACCCGTCTCTCTGAGCTCCATGGTAACGTCCAGGTGTCCGTACTCGGCGCTGTATTCGCCGCCTGCTGCAGGACTTTCACGGTGGCTTTAGACAGCGGTGGTACAAGTCTGTGGGAGTCCGCTGCTGGAGGACGGGTTGGATCCTCTGACTCCTCCAGTCCTTCAGTCAGGAGACAGGATGTCCTCCTTCCTGTGTGGCGGATGAAGCAGCAGCCTCCTCACGATGTTCCTGCAGAAGGAAAGGCGTCAGGCAGGCGTTCAGCGGTGGAGCTGGCAGGAACCTGTGTCCCTGCGCCGCAGCGTAGCTGAAGCAGTTCATGTCCTCAAACAGAGGCGGCGTCAGCGAGGTCCCGTGGTGCAGATTGAGCAGAGGGTCCGCTCCGTGCGTCAGCAGCAAGCTGACCATCTCATAGTTCCCTAAGAGGAGAAAACGCCACGTTAACGCCTGGAAACTGGAGGAAAACTGAGAGAAGCAGGAAGAAACAGAGCAGATCTGCAGCAGGAAGAGCCCTGCAGCTGATGCAAGCTGCAGCGGCGTCTCAGCGCAGCTCTGCTGTCCGTCCAGCAGGACGCCACCTTCAACATCTGCACCGGCCTCCAGCAGCAGCTACTAGAGACAAACATCATCATACTGCTTCATCCTTAATTTACTTAAAGTGACCAGCAAAACTAAGCTGTTAAAACACTTTCATACAGAGGAATCCTTCAAAGGGTGGATCAACCTGAGTGAAACATTTTCCTCTTCTAAAGCATCAAAGACTTCACCTGAACCACACAGAGCTGACCATGCAGCACAGCAAACACAGCGCCACCCAGTGTCTGCTGCCGGGATGAACAGACGGGTGACTGGCAGAGTAGACAGGAACATGAAAATGATGTTTAGAGACTCAGAAACGGTGAAAATGAACCCAGAACAAACCGGGTCGATGTGCCGTTACCTGCAGGTTGAGCTGAGCTCTGGACCATCGCTTCGTCTCCTGCTGCAGAGGCGAACGTCAGGGGAGTCATTCCCTGCAACATTTCTACAGATGAGATTATTATAACCTTAATAAATGTAGGCAAATGAAGAACAAAAGTTCTGGTATTACTGGACCTCAGTGCAGCGTTTAACTGGAGCGACTGGAGATCTGGAGGCTCTGATCCACTAAACTGACTGGTTCAAGTCTTAAACAGAGACTTCTTTGTATCAATAGGTAATTTTTCATCAAAGCAGACAGAAATCACATGAGGGGTTCCCTAAGTATATCGGGGAACCCATCAATATACAGAACAAAAGCTCTCAACAGATACATGTGTGGATGGGCCACAACTTCTCCAGAAACAAAATTGAAATTATCTTTGGACCTAAAGAGGAACAATCTAGAGTTATAGATCTAGACTCAACACAGATTTAGTTATTACAGTTGAAATCTGGGTGTAGTGAAAAACTCTGAACCTTCAGAGCCACATAAAGACAGTCTGCCTTTTATCGCCTGCCTGTTCTTTCCTGGAAGAACATCCATCCATCTATCCATCCATCCATTTTCTTCCGCTTAACCAGGGTCAGGTCGCGGGGGTAGCAACTTAAGAAGGGAGGCCCAGACTTCCCTCCCCAGCCACTTCTTCCAGCTCCTGCAGGGGAATCCCAAAGCGTTCCCAGGCCAGCCGAGAGACATAGCCCCTCCAGCGTGTCCTGGGTCTGCCCCAGGGCCTCCACCCAGTGGGACGTGCCCGGAACACCTCACCAGGGAGGCGTCCAGAAGGCATCCTGACCAGATGCCAGAGCCACCTCGACTGGCTCCTCTCGATGTAAAGGAGCACTGATCGTCAACCCAGCCGCTTCACACTAAGCTGCGAACCGATCCAGTGACATCTGCAGATCACGACCTGATGAAGCCAATAGGACCACAACATCCGCAAAAAGCAGAGATGCCATTCTAAGGCCACCAAAACGGGTCCCCTCAACACCTCGGTTGTGCCTAGAAATTCTGTCCATTAAAGTAATGAACAGAATCGGTGAAAAGGGGCAGACCTGGCGGAGTCCAACTCTCGCCGGGAACGAGCCCGACTTACTGCCGGCAATACGGACCAGACTCTGACACCGGTCATACAGGGACCTGACAGCCCGTATCAAAGGGCCCGGTACCCCATACTCCTGGAGAACCTCCCACAGGGTTCCCAGAGTGTCACGGTCGAATGCCTTCTCCAAGTCCACAAAACACATGTAGGCCGGTTGGGCAAACTCCCACGCACTCTCCAGGACCATCTATACCTGCTGAGGGTATAGAGCTGGTCCAGTGTTCCACGATCAGGACGAAAATCACACTGCTCTTCCTGAATCCGAGGTTTGACTATCCGACAGACCCTCCTCTCCAAGACTCCTGAATAGACCTTGCCAGGGAGGCTTAAGAGTGTGACCCCACTGTAGTTGGAGCACACCCTCCGGTCCCCCTTTTTAAACTGGGGGACCACCACCCCAGTCTGCCAATTCAGGGGAACTGCCCCTGATGTCAATGCCATACTGCAGAGTAGGGTCAACCAACACAACCCTACAACATCCAGAACCTTGAGGAACTCCGGGCGGATCTCATCCACCCCCGGGGCCCTGCCACCGAGGAGCTTTTTAACCACCTCGGTGACCTCGTCCCCAGATTTTGGAGAGTCCGACACAGAGTCCCCAGGCTTAGCTTCCTCAATGGAAGGCATGTTGGTGGGATTGAGGAGGTCTTCGAAGTACTCTGCCCAC
>CAEGAE010011970.1:0-31362 GCA_903067095.1 Girardinus metallicus | reverse complement strand
TTATTATTATTATTATTATTATTATTATTATTATTATTATTATTATTATTATTATTATTATTATTATTATTATTATTTAGTAACTGGTTGAATTAGAAACAGTCTTTGTTTGGTCACTATTACTTTCGATTTAATGCATAAGTGCGCCTGGGATTCTGGGATAGTCTGCATTGTCTCATTGAGACTTTTCTTTTTCAAATAGGACTGGAGGAAATTCCCCTCAATGGTGTTATGGACACAGTTATTACTGTAACTGTAGAGGAATCTGATTGTGTAGAAATAGAAATAAGCATTTTATTTGAGGGTGCCTTTCTAAAACTCAAGGTCGCCTCACAAAAAAGTACAAATAAAGGAGCACAGGATCAAACAATTATTTATAATAATTATGAAATATAGAAACTTGTCATCAGCATAGGGTATGGTAAGAGATGCTGTTACGCTACTTAGTTCACAGATACAGAATAAAATAAGCCCAAGAACAGAGCATTAAGGAACTCCACATGTGATCATTGTTTATTCAGATTTC
This sequence comes from Girardinus metallicus, assembly GCA_903067095.1. NCBI lineage: Eukaryota > Metazoa > Chordata > Actinopteri > Cyprinodontiformes > Poeciliidae > Girardinus > Girardinus metallicus. Next base: position 30,836 of record CAEGAE010011970.1, on the reverse strand, counting down.
TTATTGCCTAATGAAAAATTGCCACTTTTGTTGCAATTGTAATGAAGGCCAGGTGTTCAAACCAAAGACAAGAAAGCAGAGAACAATAAACATATCAATACTTAATATGAATTAATATTAACATTTATTAAAATTTATATTCAAAAGATGAAAGGGCAAATATCTGTATCCTTAAAAGCAATGTTGCAGTCCCAAACAGTCCACTGGGTGTCAGTAGAGTTTTATGTGAAACATAAAAACACAACATGATGCCCAATGGATGATAGAGATATTGCAACTGAGGTCCAAAATAACCACATAAAAAAACAAACCAGAATAAAAACAGCAAACAGTGCTCTGCAGCACTACACATGAACAGGAAACAGAAAAAGAAAACTCTATACACTGACAATTGTGTTTAACATAAGTTCTTAAAAAGTTAAATATAACAATATGAAATGTTCAAGCAACGTAAGTTAATACTTCAAAAAAAACTTTTTCTGGTGAAAGAAATTGTGTATTTTTATGGTGTTTCTAATGAGAGACAATTCATGACAAAGGCAGGTCAAAATTGGCACCAGTAAGATATCTGATTAAGGTTTATGATTTTTAGATGGAAAAAAAAATTGTTCAGTGTTGAGATTTGCTGTAATTTTAACAAATCTGTAGAAATGAAACAAAGTGAATTCACATTCTTGCCCTACAACATATTGTTCCGTCCATTTGAAAGTATCAACTAGAAACAGCAGAGCATAACCATTTGCATGGTTATTCTCCCAGTCCTCTTTATTCTAGACTTCCCTCGATTATGTGGTCTAAATTCTATTACGAATTAGCACAATGAATCACTGACAATTTGAACATTTTCAAGAAATTTAAAATTTCTTTCTTTAAATGTTCAAACATAAACATCAAGCCCAAGATTGATACATGTCTCGGTTAATAAGCATAAATGAAATATGTTGTTCTGAAAGGAAAATAGCTTGACCAGAGGGGAAGAACCGACAAATGTTTCTTACTTCGAACATCTTCAGTATTTAAAAATACAAGACAAACAGTGGTTTATAACAATAAATAGTTTTTCAGAGAAGCTATGTCAAAAGTCAGTAACAAAGAAAATCTTCATTCATATTTCAAGTTTGTCTGTTTCATTCAATTTTAATCCCAAATAACACATTACATCACTGGTTCCTCTTTCTTTAAGAAATCACAAATTAGCATAAAAAGAATACAAACCAAGCGTCAAAATCCTACATGTGACACTTTTGCTATGACTTCACTACACTTCTTTTATGCTTTGAGTAACACATCTTATTTATTTCTACTGCTAAAACCTAAACTGAATTAAACATACACTTCAAATATGTACACAAAAATGTTGCAGTTTACTGAAAATATGGGCCCTTTGGTAAACCCTTTCGTCACAGTCAAAGAAATTTTTACACTTTTCTTTTTGTGAAAATTGTTGGAATTGGTTGGCAAAAGAACAAATAAAGAAGACAATGTGTTAGCAAAAGCTGCTGACAGGGATTTAAGTTCCAGGTGTAAATACTAAAAACCTGATTGAGAGAAAATGTGAAAATGCCCCTTTGTTGTTATTCATGAACATCCAAAAATCCTATCTATGTTCTTGCTTGCCTGTCACATCTATTTACGTTTCCTGAGCACCAAGTACATAAGGCCGCTGATGAGAGTCATGGGAAAGCTAACCCATGCCACGATGTAAGAGGAACCGTAGGAGCCATGTTTGAGACTGACTGCATGGAAGTTCTGATTCTCGGCTGTGTAGATGGACGCAGAGATCATCACACATAGAGCTGGAAGGAAGAGACAAAAAGTAAAAGTTACAAATCAGCTAGCAGGGACTTCAGTGAATGTTTATGATGCATTTATGAGTGTACAAATGTACTGCAGGAAAATGAAGTATGTAGTTTTAAAGTGCTAAATAGTACTCCGATTGCTTTTTTAAGTAACTAATAACACATCATGTTGCTTTTTTATTTAAGACTAACAGCAAATGTCCCTTTTTTTCCAGAATTATTCTGTATGTCTTAACATTTTGCACAAGTTCATGTGCATTGGTAAGGGACTCACACTGAATACTAAATAATACATTTCACACAAGTGGATTCTACCCTATAAATTTTACACCAATATTTAGTGACTGTACTAGATTTCATTTAGTGGCAAGAAATGGATCTTGTCCCACTTCTGGTTTTATTTGGTAGCAACACCCAACAGTGGTAGCAATTTGCAGTCAACAACATCACACTGGTAAAGTGATAGCACGTGTGTTTCACGTACAGGCAAGCAGCTGGATAATAGCTGTGAAAATGAATCTCTCTCCCTGTTTGATGCTGAACAGCTGAAGCATGAAGACAAAGAAGCTGACGCAGCACAAAATGGTTGCCAGGATGATCGTAGCCTGAACTGCCTGTAGATAAGCTGAGGGGGAAAAAAAGCGAAAATGAGCTTTAAATGCAAACAGCTCAAACATGTGTTAGGAACACAGAGTTAGTATTTCATATTACCAGCTACGACAGAGTGACTGTTCTCCACGGGGTAGCAGGTGCTGTTACAGGAGTACCACAAGTCGGAATAGATCACTTCACGACCAGGAGGTGACACCACCCACCATGCCTTTATCAGGGAGGGATAGGTTGACAAGATTAAAAAGCATATCTTGAAACGCTGTGTGTGGAAGACATATATAGATCATTAGACTGTGCTTACATTGTGAATTGTAGCAACAAACAGCAAGATGGCTGAGGTCAGGTGAAAGAGGATGATGAAGGCTAAGATGACCAACATGGCTCCCCCGTTAGTCTGACTGTCTAGTGCACAGTGTCCGTGTCTTTGTTTTCCAGCTGGAAGGCCTATAGGTTGTCTCAGGAGCTGGTTGGTTCTTCACTGGCTGGAAACTGTAAGATGTAGGTTGATGCTTCGGGTGGGACTGCTTCTGAATGCACACAGGCTGGGCTGCAGGATGAGGGTGAAGACTGGATCAAAATCTGTTCAAGGTAAAAAAAAAAGTAACGATTCATTTCTGTAGTTATATAAACTTTAACTGTGAAATATAGATTCTCACAGTTCTCCACTCTCTCAAAAATTCATGAGAAACTCATGAAAGGAATTTAGATTTTTCGTACAGACAACAGATAGGAATAAATTCAACCATTATGTCTTTTTATGTGTGCTAACTTTAAAGTAAATGAGAGGTGAAGAAAGCAACATTAATGTGCTTAGCTTTCAACACATCTGGAGCCAATTCCCCACATTCAGCTTTGGCACACATCTGAGAAAAACGCAGTGGTAATAAAACAAAAAAAATAATTGTCATCTCAAAGTCTCCCTTGAAATTACAGAGAAATGTTTGTGTTGTGTCTGCCTCTGAGCCTGTGTCTGAGATGCTGAGCTTGTTAGTATATACATCTGCAATGAGTGGGAGTGTTTATTTCAAGGCCTTAATTCAGACAATGACTTGTGTACAGAAGCAAAAACTCTAGATATACAATTCTGTACTACTGTGGACAACAGTATAAAATGTACATACAGAATAACTCTTAAACTCAGTCAAATTGAATCTACAAATTATAAATGAAGTGCAGACAACGTGTTGTTTCAGATCACAGATTATTCTTCAGTTTGTTGCTTGAAGAGTCCCCTCGCTATCTGTGTCATTATCCATCCATCCATCCGTTTTCTAACACCCTTGTCCCTAGTGGAGTCTGGAGGGCTGCTGGTGCCTATCTCCAGTTAACGTTCCACGCGAGAGGCTGGGTTCACCCTGGACAGGTCGCCAGGCAACACAGAGACAGACAGGACAAACAACCATGAACACCATGAGAGACCAATTAACCTGATAGTCATGTTTTTGGACTGTGGGAGGAAGCTGGAGTACCTGGAGAGAACCCACACATGCACAGGGAGAATAATGCAAACTCTGTGCAGAAAGAGGGCCGGAAATCAAACCCAGGACCTTCTTGCTACAAGGCAACAGTGTTACCAACTGCGCCACTGTGCAGCCCCCTGTGTCATTATAACAAAAGTAAAAGACCACAGAATTTGACTACAGAAATCAGCATAACACATGAGTCATCAGTCATTTAGATATGAATTCTCCACTTTTAGTTCCTTTTAATCCATGCAAAAAGCTATAGCTGTACTGAAGCTAAACTATCTTATTATATTCTCATAGTATATTATAGTACTGGAGTATTAATACAACTTGTCACAGTGCAACCATTAAACTTAATATGTTTGTGAACCCTCCACAGGTATTATTCTTACATAAAAGTTACATAATGTTTTTTCCACCTTTTCTGTGTCCCCTACATTGCTGGTGGTAAACAGTGCTCCTAATGGCTTTCTTTAAGCAGTGGCTTTCTTTGTGCCATTTTCAAATAAAAGGTTAGATTTGTGGAATGTGAAACTAATAGTTGTCCAGATTTGCCCAAAGGAGCTAGAGTTACCATTAGCCTCTTGGGTGCCTCTCTTATGAATGATCTTGCCAGTTTATTTTGACCACTATGTCTTTCCATTTTCAGATGATGACTCGAACAGTGGTCAGTAAGATGTTTGAGGAGACTAGTTGGACTGAATTTTATTTGGGGGAAAAAGAGCAAATACAAAGTGCCTACAGGATGTTTTGATTTTATTTGTTATGAACTTTGAAAATGTTGTATAATTTATTCTCCATTTATCAACTACTCTGTGTTATTCTATTACACTAAAAACTTGATGAAATACATCAAAGTTTGTGGTTGTTGTGTAACAAATCACGGGGTATTAGTTTAAAGCCAGCACATGAGAAAAGCAGACACTTGGCAGCAAGCGTGTGGTTATTTGACTGACCACACCTCTGCAATTTTATTGTTTGATTATATGAAATGATCAGATCAGATGGATTCCTATTTCTATGATAGGAATAAAAACTTAATCCAAGTCAAATGTTCAGTGTTTATCCATGTCTGCTATCCTAACCCTAACGATTTGTTTTATAACATCTAAATCTGAAGTCATGTATTAACTGAAAATCAAATTTGTTTTTAAACACGATGATCAATCTAAAATGAAACAATGTGATTTACAAAGGACAGAGTCTCTTTAAACAGACATTAATTGAACAGGCCTTTTGGCTCCTCCTTTTTTCGTGCCATGCTCTCAACTTTTATCACAGCAGCATATTTCATGCAATACTGACACAGACAACCTCATTCTGTGAGATTTTTAGGCCAAGTTACACCAATCAATTTAAAAGAAGAAATTGCCTTGAAGAAAACAGTGGAGTCAGAAAATAAATTATTTGCAAGACATCTTTGGAGCAAGAACAGCTTCGCATGCTTGTACTGAACAAGTACATACAGACTACAGTTTTTTGGGTGATCTATAAGAAGCTTGACCTGCCAATACCAATTTTTTGGTCTGAAATGTTGCTACTTACAGCAAGAAAATCGGCGAGCTGGCAACAGAGGCCTTAGTATTATTATCATTAAATGTGCAGACATGACCTGGTGGGTGGATCTGTCAGTCCACCCTCTCTGATGGCAGAGCAAAAGAGGACAGTGGTTGATTTTTACATGCCAAGGTAGATAAGATCGGTGGATAATATCATCTCCACATGTAAGTATTGGCCGATCTCCCAAAATTAAAGAAATCGTGGCCAATCTATCAGTGCATCCCTACTTGAAAGATATCTATCTATAACCCCTAAGTGATACTGATCTGAACAGAGCATTGACACAGGCCAAGTTGTACCAAGGATTTAAAAAGTTTTGGTTTCAAAACTGAAGCAATGCTGTTCCTATAATTCTTAAGTAAGACGACACAGAAAGTGTCAGAGTGACAGGAGCCGTCTCTAGCTATATGACGGACAGAATAAAGCAATGCTGCGAGGCAAAAAGCTGGTCAGCAATTATAGGAAGGCTTTGATTGCTGTAATGCTAATTAGATCATCTTTTCCACATATTACTGAGTAGAGTACTAACTAAATCTGATTATGGTATGAACAATACTGAGATTCACTGCACATATTGGTCATGAATTGATTATGTAACCAAATGAGAGATTTGTCATTTATGTTGTAAAATTTGTGCCAGACAAGTGACCTTATAAATGAAGCTACTGAAAGGGGCTGAGCTCTGCAGAGGAGCTGTTCATGTTCATGTTCATATCTGTTGGGAATAATATTTCATCCAGTGTTTCCTGTCCAGTGAGCATTCTCACTGGACTGGACAGTTCCTATTTTGAACAAGTGTGTTCACTAATTTTGGTCAATTTTATAGCATTCCTTTAAGTGTATAGTTGGGTTAAAAACATTGCAAGGCTGTATATTAAGAACCTCATAAATATAACAATCACAACTACTGTCTGTCTTCTGTGTATCGTGTCACACATCAAACTCTGTCAATGTGGCAATTATGCCGGACAAGTTTACACAGACTGACTTCAGGCACAGCCTCCCAATAACACTTTGAAGCTGTGGAGGCAGAGACCCAAACAAAATTAAAGGCACATGTGTGAAACTCAGACACACACTCAAAAACACAGAGCCAGACAGTAGTGGAATTAGTCTCGTCTGCCAAAATAGAGCTACAATAAAAACAACCTCTCTCCACCAACAGGAAGCCAACAGGCGTTTTTGTGTGCCAGTCGTGCATGTGGCTGTGGGATGTGGCGTGGAATAGGACCTCCCAATTTGAAATGGGGGGGAATCAACAGCATTGGTAATGAGTGATGGGCTGTCTCGTATGTATGTTTTCACATGGGCATAATTCACGAATAGAATGCTACAAAGCTCTGCATTTTATTCATTTAATTCTTTATTTCATTTCCTTTGTCTGGAGGCAGATGTTCCAATGCCCTTCCTTCTAATGTCCCCAAACCAATTAAAAAAGAGGAAAACATCCAATTCTGGGCCAGAATAAAATGAATTGTACTTCGGCACAAAGCATGTAGAATCGTCTTTCTTTCCAGCAATAGCAAGTAAAAGGTGACAACTCCCAATTGGCAGCACAGGTATAAAAGAAACACAAAATGGAACTGGGAGATAAATTATAGTTTTATCTTGAGCTGCTTGCCCCCCTGCCCTTCTCTAATGCTGCCTGGGCAACTGTCCTAATTCACAAGCGTTTGAGCCTAATTTCCTTAAAAGCCTGATGGCGTCACATGAATCTGACAAGCTGAAGAACAAACTAAATGACTACATCCACCATTGGCATCCAAGGCTTAACTAACCAGCAGGGAAATTCTTTGGTGGAAAGCTTCTACACGAACAAAGTTGCATCTGTGACGGCTATGTCATTGCCAGGGAAGGGAGGAGGAAAAGGGAGGAGGCAGGAAGAGAAGCAAACGATCTCCGTTGGAGGGTAAGGAGAAGGACATTACAAGTGTAAACACACACACACATTTTTGGTTTACCAAGAACCAGAATAAACAAACAAAAAAGAAGGAGTTTGGATGATTCAACAGCATAACCAACATGGAGTGGAGTGGACATCAAAGCCTGTCAATGACTTGGCATGATTATGTAAATGTTAAGAATGTAAACTTTAAATGCCAAATCCTATTTGTATGACACAAAAACAAATGTCTGACCTCCCATTTTCAAGTGTCACGGTGATGCTGAGCATTTTTTTTATATATATTTTGGTCATTAATTCAAAATGAATCACTTTGGACTGAAGTGTACAATGTTAATCCTGAATTGCCACTGTCCTCCATGTTTTACATCACAGGTCTCCAACCCCAGTCCACTGGAGTGCAACTTTAAGTGGATTCCTAATCCAATGCACTTGAATCTAATGGCTGAAATACCTGGTCTGTTAATGAGCCATTCATTTGATTCAGGTGTGCTGATTTCTGCAGGCTGGTCTTTTCCCTGTAACATCATTTTTCAGGAGGCACATGGAGGGTTACAAAAGTGGAATCAGAGCTTTTGATTTACCAGATCCAATCTACATGTAGCCAATAAAGTTCTGCAGTTGAAATAAGAAAGGGACAAACATAAATTATAAATTATAATGGAAGTTACTTTAACTTGAGCACAATTTATGAGCTTATTTTGTACTGGATGAGATAGTGCTCATTGTATGTGATGTTTGGAAACTCTGACTTTTTGGAGCCAAATATAAAGAACCACAGAGACAGATAAACTTCAACTGAACGCACTAACACATGCAACTAGAACCAGGCACACATGCAGCCATTCCTCCTCTCCACTCAGCCTTATAATAGGAGGCTGGGGGACTCAGTATTTGAGAACAAGTTGGGCTGTGTGCGCGTGGGTGTGTGTGTGTGTGTGAGCATGTCGGCTGATTCTCTTGCCTGCTGGAAAATGCTGACTTTTAAAGTCCTTTTTTTCTCCTTTCATAAAACACAAAGCCACAGACTTAACTGGGCTGCTGAGTCTCACTCCCCCGTCTCTCTCAGTGTCCCACTCTTCCTGTCTCTGTCCTTCCTCTGTTTCTCTCACTCCTGCTATGTAAATGAGTGACTGAGGTATAAAAAGATCAAAAATATATTTTTCTCTTTTATCCTTTTTAAAATTATTTTAAAAAAAACAAAACTCCACCATATCTGTTTTGCATATAACCTTAAATACACTCAAGTTATTCTTTTGAATTATTTTTGCTTTATTTTTAATGTTAGTAAATTTCAAAGAACTTTTAGGTCAGGTTTTGTTTAGCTTTTTTTTTTCTAAGAATATTTGTGTTACTTTAAGGAATATTAGATAGCAATACATAATTTGGGAAGACTGGAAACTAAAAAATATCCGAGTTGTTTAATCCAAACTATTTCCAAACAATGGCGTGTGAAAATTTCCATCAAGGGACATATAAATCTAATTTAGATTTTTGTAAATTGTAGGGTAACTAAAAATTATATAACTTCATAAAATGCAGTTCAGCAGAGATACACTAGAGACTACTACTCTCCAACTAGAATAAAGCACATTTATATGGGTAGAAAAGGAAAATAACTCAAACAGGAGTAGTTGATTACTTAACTGTGATTACGATTTAAAAATGTCAGTCTCGTTAAACACAACTAATCAGTTCATGTCTATCAATAGGGTAAATTCTTTTGCTAATTAAGATTTGGTAGCATGCTATATAGAAAGAAATGCAAAAAAATGTGTCATAAAAAATACATTTAGTTTGAGCATTGCAATATATTAAAACTGAAACAGTTTTGTTGGAAGTAATCACTTACAGAATCAATCATTAATAATAATAATAACAATAATAATAATAAGTAGAAGAAGAAAAAGATGAAGTAGAAGAATTAATATTCTTATTCTTATTCTTATTCTTATTCTTATTATTATTATTATTATTATTATTATTATTATTAAAGAAAAAGTAAGGAAACAAACATGAAACTACTTGAAAGGAAATGACCATTCATTCACTGGCTCAAGGTCACTCATGTTTTTTGTTTCCTTTTTTAGCCTTTGCAGTTAAGGCATGCTCATTAGGTCTAAAAGTAGCATATTCAACAATTTTCTCGACAATAATTGCAGAATTGTTATTACGAGTAGAAACGTGACAATCTTCAGAGTTCTGAAGGCCAAACCATACCAGAGTTACAGTCAGCAACTACTACAACATCCAAAAGAGCAAGGCAGCGATCTGTGACCACAAGAATGTGACAGTACGCTATAATCTGTGGGCTGTGCTGAACCACACTTTCTGTTAAGCACAGGTTTCTGAGATAATTAAGCTGCTTTGTTATTTACCAGCTGGGCTGACTTTGTTATCTGCACTCACTGGGACTACAACTGAGCTGTCAAGTCTTAGGTAAAACTGATCAATCTCAGTTACTCCAAGTCAGCTCCAGCAAACTAGCATCAGACAAAACCTGTGTAATTTTTCATCTTCATCAGGACATTTTTATAACATCAGCAGCCATGGTGCATTGATTGTTAGATAAAACATAAAAGGCACTTCCCATCTCTGACAAGCTAATACAGATTAGTTTGGAAGTACACACAAAAGCTCACAAGAAAGCAAATATACACACAGAGCTGTAGAGTTATAGATTAAAGCGGTTTAATGCGTGTAATTTCTAACACTTTTATGTGGAATAGTCCACTATAGAAGAAGAACTTGAACCTTTTCCTCTAAGAAGAGGAAAAGGTTTTCTGAACTGCATAACAGATGATAAAACACTTACTTTTCTCTGGACAAAGATTTAACAGTTCGTCCAGAGGATGTGACCGCAGGATAGGCCCAATTTCTAGACCAAATTTTCCGTAATATGTCAACTTGATTGTGCCATATTAAAAGACAAGCTTAGTTAAGTGAAGAACCTTCTTTCAATTTGTTTAGGAATTGCAAATTTCACGGTTCTAGCCCATCAGTGCTTCATATTTCTTCATATATGAAGTGTGATTACAAAAGTTTATTGTAAATGTATGAAGTCAAAATATTTTTAAAAATTTATTTTTATTTTTTCCACATGTATCCAGACATGGAAAATAATTATTTTTATACTTGCCTTGCCATACATATCCAGACTTCATTAGTACTATTACGGTAGAAAGAGAAAGAGTTTCCATATTTAATTTTGTGAAATCTTCATAAGATGGTGAAGAGTGTTGTTCTCTCTTAGAATACTACTACTCAGTAGTTATTAGTCTTAGACGTTTGAGATTACATATATAAATAAAATTTATGAAAACCTAGTGGTAAAAAATGCCACTAATGCCTCTAGATGTACGATTTTTAAAGGTATTTTACCACTTTTTAAGAAGTCTTAATGTGCAATAGAGCGATGGGAAAAACACTTTGGCTTTCCATTTTCTTTTTCTGGATGTAGCCTCAACTGCAACCACACTCCGCTCCTCGTTTATTTTCAGTAAGGACAACTGTTTTACTTGTTGATCTTTAATGTTTAATGTTCATACAATAAACAGTGAACCAGACGTTTAACCTTTAGGCTGGACGAAGTTTAAAAAATCGAGAAGTATCACCAATTAACATTTCAGTTGATGAAGTATTAATAGAGAATTTTTAAGAACCAATCAAGCCAAACAGGATTGATTATTATTCTAAAGCTTTCCCTGTTTTCATATTATTAATTATTTCTTATTACAAAATTAAGGGAATTTAATCAAAGCTTCTTTTTGTTTTTTTACTAATACGTTACAATAAAATGAGCTGTATGTAAATACTAACAGTTAGTGACAATTTTTGATATAAGGCATAGAGGCAGTTGCTCAGGGTGGCATTTCACAGGGGATGTAGATATAAATGGCAATGGACCACATTTTATCCCACCTCAACACACAGCCTCAGATAAGTTCCTGCATCTTAATTGGTTGGAGGGCAGCAGAAGGAGTCACTGGCCTAGGCCACTATGCATGCAAGAGCTGCCACCACAGACAGCTAGCATGCAGTGACTGAACAGATTAACAGCTGATTAAGAATCAACAGTGTCACTCTAAAAGACAATTACAGCCAATGCTCTTTTTCAGTCTATAAAACAGCAGCCAGTAATATGCTATGCATCTGTATATGCACGTAAATAAAACTGTTTTTTTAAAGCACTAAAACATTTTACTTGGCATAGATCTGTAAATACTAGAGTAATGTGGCCGTTACAGTCTTGATGGCTGCAAAGGTGCCTAAAAAAACAATACACACACATAAACACACACAACTGTTTTCCTCATCTGCTTAGACCTCCCTCTGACATAGGAATTCCTTCATGTCGATTGCCAACAAGACTTTTATGTGCCTGTGTCTTTTTCCCCTACATTCCTCATGTCACAGCCTTGAGTAATGACTTCCACATGGCATAGTGAGACAGAAAGAAGAACTCTACTTTCATCTCCATCTCCACCTGTTTATTATCCCCCCGTTGTCTGCCTTTGTTCTTCCCCTAAATGCCCTACACTTGTTCAGAGGCGATTTATCTGTCAGCCCAGGATACAACCTTCTACATACCTGAGTATTTAACGTCCCATTTGTCAAATTCACACTTTTCTCTTATCAGATGCACTCACATGCCAACACCTCCCACTACAATGGATGTCTTGGACAAGACAGTAGATTTGAGGAACATTAAAATGCCCTTTGAGAGTAAGAATCTTGTTGAGAGCGATTATTCAGAGATGGAAGAAATATGCAATGTCTCGTCTTATGGGTGAGGATGATAAAGGGACAGGTAAGAGATCTGTCCATAACTACACAAGTGAAGCTTTAAATTATCTCACGTAAATTGGGATCACTAGGAGAACCAGTTACAGTACAATATACTGGGCTCCAATGTTGAAGCTGTCTGGTTCAGAGGCTAAGGAGAAAGTGTTTAAGAAAAAACAAGTATGACCCACAGAATTGGGACTGAACACTTACTTAATTTAATAATATACGAATGCAATTAAACTGTTGGGTAAAGTGCTTTTTTTCTGGATTTTGAGGTGATGTTCATTGGTTGCTTGAGTTATTCTTCCATCTAAGGAAAGTTTGAGGTGCTTCTTGTAAATGTAAACCGACACTGCTCAGTGTCAGTGTGAAACTGCACATCTGGAGTTAACAGGTCTAAAGCAATCTTTTTTTCCACATAAGTTGCTGAAGCACACACTGAAATTTCCAAAATACCTCCAGTTGAACTCTCACTAAACAGACAAGGTTAAACCCAAATGCTTAGAGAGACGTCATTCTAGTGTGATGTTAAATGTAAGGCACTAGTAAGTCTCATGTTGGTTACAAGTAGTGATGTTTATCTGTCTCCAAATCAATATCTGTATGTCCTCCCTAACCATAAAGGGAGGACATACATAAAGGTGCTGCACGGCTCAGTGGAAAGGAGACATGACAGACGTCCCACTCATCTTTTCTTTAAGGAAGTTGCATGTACATTAAACAGTTCACTGCAGGTACCCAATCAGTTACTCCTCTGCTTGTTAGATGAGTGTAGTCTGTGATTAGCAGAATAGTATAAGGCAATGACATTCTGCTACTAAAATCAGTTGTTCATTTGAATTTTCTGTTTCAAAATCCTATTAACAATAAAGAAATATTATAAATAATGTCATCATAACAGTAACAAACAATACTCTACTTTATGTTAACAGAATACTCTCACTGTCCCAAAAGCGTGTTTAGATTCGTTTTAACATTTGTGAAACTCATGCTAAATTTAGTCAATGTTATCGTATGAGAATTTCATCTTAGTTATGTCAACAACATGTAACATTAAAGCAACATTTAGCTTTAACAGAGATTATTTTTACTGATACAGGCTAAATGTGTCCCCCCGTGTCTCAAATACATATTGGCAGTTTTATCCACAAGAGGGCGCCCTAAGTAACGGGAGACTGCAATAGTGATGGACTGCCACATACAAAGTGAAAGACGTGCACTGTTATGCATTGGGACATATTGCAAGAACAACTCCATTATATAAGGGTCTTTTATATAACTTATTTATGCTAGTGATCATTTCACAACTAGTCATGAGTAGGGCATTAACCACCGGAGTTAAACTGGCATCTTACTTAACAACCCCCTAAAGTAATGAATTAAATAAAATCATATTTATTTATCATCGTGTTGTTGTTTTTTTTTTTTTTTTTTTTTTTAAGCGTTATTGTGTCTTGATGTGTTTCGCAGGTATTTTGCTGTAGTTTATATTTGCTGATTGCGTTATTGATTATTTCAATTAAAACAATGTTTTAAATGTGTCATAAGAATAAACTTAGAAAGTTTGAAAATGAACTATGTTTGATTAAACTAATCTAAAAAAGCGAAACGTCTGCCACTTTGAGTTGCTGGGGGACCTGCAAATTTCCTGCATCAACTTAAGAAAAAAAAAAAAGCTTTCTCTTCCTTCCCAACGCACCAAACATTCATTCACTTTGGGCGACGTTTCCCTAAAAGTCGCACACACACACACACACGCACACAGACAACGCCCCTTTCATCTTGAGCGCCTCAGTTACGAGCTTAGTAAAAATATCCGCGGGCGAAATGCGACAGAAAGGGACTTTTCAAGAGTCTAAACATGACAATAAATCTTTCCAAAATAGATGGATTACTAAGTTTATGGCGCAAGTTCCTCTCAAAGAATTTGAAAAACTCAACTTTATATCTGAATAAACTGAGAATTGCACGCAGAAGTTTGCTCAACATGTCAGTGAACCAAACACAACCAATTTTAAGTTTACTCACTGAGTTTGGGACGTACAGGAAGCAAATTTGTGTAAAGTTTCCAGAAAAGAGGGAAATAGACGTGTTAGAGAAAGAAAATTGCCTCCAAAAGCTACACACAGCAGGAATCTTTACTCGAAGCCCCCTCCTCAAAAACAGACCCCAAAAAAGTCCAATAGGCTCGAGCTCCCTGACCCCGGCAGTCGCGAGCGCGTGTGGGAGGGCTTGAGACCTAAAGCAGGGTGTGGTCTCTGGTTGGATCTGGGCTCGGGAGCTGTGCGCCGTGAGTGCGTAACCGCGGTATATGAGGACACAATCCAATGATGGTTTAACTAAGCAGTAGTTCTGCTTTAACTGAGTGACTCTAGGAAATGAATTTGTGTGTGCGTGAATGTATTTGAGGTTTTGTGGGAAAAGTGTTTCCTCACATGTGGAAAGAGAAAGGGCTGGGAGGGGAGGAAGAGAGACGTTCAGTTAGAAGCAGACAAGAGGAAATTAAAGAGATGAAAAGGGGATGGAAAGTCAGAAGCAGGGTATGAAGGTTCAGAAAGAGTGCAGGATCTGGGGAAGGAGGAAATGGAATATGATAGTAATCCTACACAGAGTGCCTTGCAGAAGGATTCATACCCTTGATGTTTTTTTTTGCATTTTGCCACGTTACACCCATGAAGCTATTATTTGACAGTGGATTTTATGATGTGGGTCACCACAAAGCAGTACTCTGTTGTGAAGTGGATCAAAAAATATACATGGTTTTAAGTTGTTTTTTTTTGTTGTTTTTTTTTACTCTTTTTTAAAACTAAATATACTGTCATCAGATTACCTGAACCTTCTGCTGCAGGGCAGGTCTACCTCATGTCTTTTAAGACATTTTACAGATACAATCACAACATTTTTACCCCGGTCTTCTTTGCAAAATACCTTGAGCTCAGTCAGATTCCAGCATCCAGCTCTGAGATCAAAACAGAGACTCAAAGCGTTTGAGTCACCAACAGATAAGAGAAACGCAGTCATGATGGAGGATGCTTATTGAGGACAATATGGTTACTTGGGAGGGAGCACACACAGAACTTTGGGAGAAATAACAGAGAACTGCAATGGCAATTGAAGGATCTGACAAGGCGTCACTGAAGCTGAAGGCTTGAATGCCAGCGTCTGATTAAATGCCAGGAAACAAGATTAATTCAATTAACTGAATTTATCTGTTCCATGAGGGGAACAGGAGTAAGTAAATAAATAACAATAAATTAATAAAGAAAACACAGCCATTTAAAGACTCCTATATACTTGGACGTACTGCGCAGACGCCCAAGCAAATCAGTGACCAATGCAGACTCGGCAAACACTATATTTTAACCGCTGAAAAGTTAACCTCCACTGTAGTTTTAAGTCTCTTGCAGGCTCTAATAGCGTTCTTTCCTCAGTGTCAACCTAAATTTAGCTTTAGATTTTTCACAATAATCTTGGTCCATTTTCTTTTATCTGCTACAGAAAAAATTACCAGAAGTAAAATATAGTGAGGGAAAATTAGACGTAGGTAGACTGTAACTTTTCTTTTTAGTTTATAACCATACACCACTCTGTTTTGCTCTCTTGTCTAAGATTTCTTTTAAAATCCATTGAATGTTTTGGTTTTAACACTGTATTCTTATTATTTTGTAATCCTTTGCTTCTTCTGTCAATTCCTGATTCCGTATTGGAAGCAGTTCACTTCACTGAGTTTGACTTCTTTGTTTGCATTTTTATTTTATTCTTGTTTACCTGGGAAGGACTCCTTTCTATTGATGTGGTGTTTGAATTGTGCTCAGTGTTTGGTTTGAATAGAAAAGCCGGCCCAATGCCCTGTGGTCGGGCTGCCATGGACATTTTAATGAATGTTCTGTTGAGGCACATCATTTCTTAAAGGACAAAGGGTTGGCATTCTTTCAAAGTGCAATCATGATAAAGCAAAGAAACCAACATGGAAACATAGATTTTGTCTCTTTAAAAACTTTCATATCTATGATACAACATCAATCGTTGTCTGCTTTTTACCGACACACATCACCAGCCACTGCACAAACATGTCTTCTGGCAGTCCCTTCAGTCGTTCTTGTTCATAGCAGAAATGGTTTGTTTACTAAACACAGAGCCACAATCAGCACCAGATGAACATAGCTGTGCACTCATAATAAAAGAGGGGGAACGCTGGCAAATCTCTGTCCATTGTTAACTGTGTTTAATGATCAGAATGGCATTAACAAGATTGAGTGAAATCAATATACTCAAAGTCAAGAAAAATTGAGCAGCTAAATGAAAGTACATAATATGCCAATCTATATGTAGTGCAAACATTAAACATTGTTTGAAAGAAAAAGTTTGTTAAAGGGACAACTAACACAGAAATAACAAGAGTTAGAAAATCTCTTTGAATGTTTTATTGGCCAACAATAATTGAATAACAAATTAAACGTTCACATTTTTTTCTCGTGGTATTGTCATTGTCCTGCCAATGTATCAGCCTTCCACTGGCGCAGCGTTGATATTGAGACAATCAACATATGCCTAAAAACTCAGCAGCTCTCAAATACGCAAGGCATTTTTATCTCAGACCTGCAGCCATCAAATGACCAATTATCTGTTTGACATGGACCAAGACAGCTGTTGTCCTGAGAAAGGTATTCTATTCAGCTGGTCATAAGGAGATGCTTAGTTAGAATGAGCACAAGGCAATGAAGAGGGCATTGTCGTAGCTCAATGCCCCACTCATAATTCCATGCATTTTTCCTGACCAGAGTCACATCGAGCATGAGTGCAAATGGCGTGGCATGATGAAAACAATTTGAAATTGAAGGTTGTAGCTAAAATGAAGTGAGAACCACACAGTTGGTTGGGTGAATGTTGTTAAGGAGCATTAGCTCAAGTGCTGCCAGGGCTTACAAGTGTGAAGTCTTAAGATGCAAAGAGTTTCTGCAGTAGTTATTTCAAAATTTACTGGCACTTTAAAACAGATGCAATATAGCTTGAACCATTGGGTAAAGAATAAAACTGGAAAGGCCTCAAGTTAAGATGCTGTCACACTGTTTCCCATCATTCTCAGGTGCCTGTGACTACAAAACAGTAATTCTCCATCCCAAAAAATAGGGAGGGTTTTTTCCACATGCTCGCTTCAACACGGACGCCTACACGGCACGCTGAACTTTGTGTAAGCAAGGGTCACTTTCACATGCAACGCGGTGAAACGCACTCTGCAGCCGTCATGTGTATCTGTGTCTGACAGGAAAGAATTTGCAGGCGTTGAGGCATGGGTGTTGAGACAGCTTAGCTACAATTGCTAAATATATTGGGAACCCTCCTTCCTTTCTCTATTATTATGTAGGACCCATAAAAAAAAAAAAATCTTTTTTTCTTTTTCTTTAACTGTCTAAAAGACAGTTAAAGTTCATTTACTGAATTCTGTTCAGTAAATGAACTGAACAGAATACATTTTTAGCTAGGCTACACTTATTTTGGCGTTACATTGGCTATGCTAAACATGGAAGAGAAAGTTACAGGTTGTTAACAGGGTATACTTGTGGTGTTCAAAGGTTTTCCTCTAAAGGTTTTCAGCTGAGGACCAATCAGACAGGAAAGTCGTATATAAGTTGCTTCCTTGTCAGGTCAGAAAAAGTGGAAAAAAGGTCACGTAACGTACACCATTACCCAGTTGTAAGCTCAATGGAGAGGGCGGAGCCTCCCAAACAGTCTCAATGGCTCAAGTTGGCATTATGCGGTTGCAATTCCTACAGTTGTGAACAAAGTTTACCAACAGAAAGAGGACATTGGTTATATGCATAACCTACACATTCATATTTTGTCATGAATATGAATGAACATGAACATGGTGGACAAAAAACATGTTTTGTGGATCTAAACATGAAGAAATGAAGAGGATTTTGAAACATTAAGTCATACTTTCCAAGTGTTTTTAACACTTCCAATGTGAACCCGTTGCGTTTAGTGCACGTGTGTGTGTCAAGATCAAACAGTGTAGAATTTTCAGCAAGCATGCCGTCTTGTTTCAAACTATTTCTCATATTAACAGAACTACTGTCCATCTAAAGATGAAGATTGATGTTACGTGACTGTGCCTTGGTGGTGAAATATTTTTTTCACAAAATTAAACATAAAGAATTATATTAGATGCTGTGAGTCTCTTACAGAATTAAGAATTCAGAATTTAGTGAATTTTCTCCAGCACAGATAGAGTATATGCATTGCATAGCATGACAACAAATAATGCTATTATTGGGTGAATCCTTCAGTAGTCCTGGAAATCCAAAGCAGTGTCTCAAATTTATCATACGTCTTTAGATAGTATGTCTCATATTTGTGGCATCTCAAAGTTTTTTTTTTTTATTTATCTAGTAAAACATTTTAACATGTCCAAGCAAATCTTCTCAAATTGAATTGTTTATACCAAAGTATCAGAAGCAGAGGAAAGTAATGCTGGAAGATTTTTAGTGAAGCAGTCTACTTCCTACACCAATGATGAGCAGGAGAGATAACTCTTAGTTTTCGCGCCTTTATACTTGCTAAAGGAAATATGCTGGTAGGAAGTGATGCAATGTTGTTGAGGCTGCTGTGGAGAAATAAATAGACTCTTTACGTTAAGTAGATTATCGACAATGAATTATCTTGTCTTCTTACTTCATTTGGATTTTTCCAAAATTGAGTTTAAAGCTTCTTTCAGTCAAAACAATTTTTTACACTTTTCTAAACATTTTTTTTTTGTTATTTTTGTCTCTTTGTAAATATATTTTATCTCTGTCCTGTCTAAGCATCCTGCCCACTTGTTGATCATTTCAACATTGTACAGCTCCAACAAAAAGTCCACACATAAACATACAAATACCACCAAAGCTGGCGCTTGTTTAGCCAACAAGGTGATCCCATCTTCTCCAGCCCTTTAGGCCACTGACCCCAACAAACATACACACATATCTAGGAGGGATAGAAACTGGTTTAACTCTTATGCCTGGTGTAAGGTAACCTGCAGATAAAGGCATTGCAGACAGTAGAAATTATACACTCGTGTAAATATACGAAGGTTATATTTCTACATCACTGTGGACACATATCAGTTACCTGCTATTGTTGGAGACCTGGCCGAAACAATAGAGCAATTGTATATCCAGTAAAACTGCAGGAAAGGGGTTTTCTGAATAAAGTGTCTCATCTGAGGCAAAATGTAGATTGTAGTGTCTTTCTGTATCAAAAGCCACCTTTGCAATTTCCTGATGTAAAATGCTTTGAACTGCGTTCAAGCATGAACACTGAGCTAACAGGACAACTAGCCCAGAAAATATTGAATTTTCAGGGCTAATTTATTAATATTTCTTAAATTGACGTGAAAATATGGTCAAAACACGCAGGCAGTGTTATAGCTGTTTCAAGATGTTGACATTACAGTGTATATAAGTCAAAAATAGAATTAAAAACCAAAATTGGTTACATGTCAACTTGTAGCAGATTGTTAAATCTGACGTGTTTGGTACATTTTTAGTGACAAGCTTTCCTTTATGCGCTCTGTAAGTTTTGCTTGTTGCTGTTGACGTGTGCACGAGAACGTGTAGCATTCACCTATG
Organism: Girardinus metallicus; assembly: GCA_903067095.1. Classification (NCBI taxonomy): domain Eukaryota; kingdom Metazoa; phylum Chordata; class Actinopteri; order Cyprinodontiformes; family Poeciliidae; genus Girardinus; species Girardinus metallicus. The sequence continues at coordinate 11,095 of CAEGAE010011970.1, read as the reverse complement.
TTGTTTGTTAATACTGAGACTCTTTCATCGTGTGGGAGCCGTAAGGCTAAAGTCTCACCGCCAGTGCATGTCTTCCACCTGTATGCACACCAGGTCCACTCTCTGAAACGCACACATAAAAATCCTACACAGAGATCTACAGCCCGACAGGAAGCACCCCCACCTTCCCTGTTCCTGTTTCGCACATGTATGACCGTGCGTGTGTGTGTAAGTGCGGACATGCGTGCGTGTGTCTGTGTATGCTCTTTTCGTAGGATACCGCAACCGGCGGCAATCAGCAGGAGGCAGGCCGATCACCGCAGAAAAAAACTACACAACGAAGTGTGATAAAAGATAGCGGAGGATAGGAGACATTTTATTGGAGAGGAACAAATATGCAGAAGATTATACGGAGAGAGAGAGAGAGAAGCTGTGACGGAGGGATGTGATTGTGGAACAATGCTGGCAGTAAAACTGTTTTCTTCACCTCCCTCCCTTCCTCTCCTGGAGAGGCAGGCTGTGTTCACACACACGCACAGGGATGCAAAACAAACGTTTAGACTTTTGAAACACTGTTAAAAGTATATCCATGTGCATTCCAGTGTTTTCAAACCTGAAAAACTTAGGCCAAGTTAAGATAGGTGAACGTTTTCATCAGCACTCAAAAATGTTTGCTGCTTTCTAAAAGTAGTTCCGATATGGTATAACTAACTTCAGGATTCACTTAAATATAAAAATAAACAAAAAACCCACTTTCAGAGAAAGAAAAATTCCTTTTTTTTTTTTTTTTGTCTGTGAATGGGTACAAGGTCACAGAGGGAGAAAACAAGTCAAGAATTCACGCACCAAACCCCCTTCTCCCATCCTGCCTTCACATCCACGCCCCACCCTTGCCGACAGGATATGTGTGTAACTGCCGCGGGCCACTCTGGTCAAAACAAAAGATCACATACACACACAGCCGTTGCATTTGCATCTCCAGATTTTCATTCATTTGCGTGAGCACCTGGCCAAATTCTGAACAGAAGCTCAGACACAGGAGGAATCAAAAGATGGATAAACCGAAATGAAAATGACAAGATGAGACAAGATGGCAGGAAAGGGAAAAAGATTTCGATAAGACCTCAAAACTACCTAAAAGAAGCCAACATGATGGATCCTAACTTTAAAACGTGTTTGCAAAACAGCCAATGGACACATTTAATTGACAGAGCAGACGCAGACCTTTTACAGACTGTTTGATCTTTCAGATACTCCCAAACCATGCACATTTAAGCCTCCAGATACGCAAAACTGGTAGAGACCTACCTTGCAATTGTTAGTGAATTATTTATATTTATTTCTTGTGAGATTTAAAAACTTTTAGGGGGAAGATAATGTTTGTGTAGTAAAAGATGTTTTTATTTTAAGGCTTTAAGGAGTGTAGTGGGGAATGTTTTAACTTATTCTCTAGCAATGCAAAAACAACATGTATGTATACTAGCAACTATCGCTTTTATTTCTGTTTTCAAAGTTGATAACTGCTGCATTATGTGTGTTTACATCCTGAAATAGGACGCTCGCCCGGCTTATCTTCCTTCCTCTACGCAAACACTATGACACACAAGGACATATTTCACTGGCTTTCCTTCCTCGGAACAAAGATATTTTCATTATCGTCAGCAGTCACCCCAAGTGCTGAATGCAGGCGCTCCAGAAACAGACGAGGAGATAATGCAGGTTATTTTGGGGATTATTCTGCCCAGGCAGTCAGTCAGGATAGCTCACAGGGTGCGTGGGCACCACCCTGCTTCCCATCGGTCAACACACGACCTCTCTGATGAGACAAAACTATGTTCAAGGGTGTGTGCTAGTATTACTCATGCTATGTTTAGTAACAGTGAAACAGAGCATTCCGTTTGGAAATTATTAAATATGTCACACCAGTATATAGAATTTGCTTTTTTATCATATCACCCTTTTGAGGTTGAACTTATAAGGTTATTTCGCAGATTTCGCAAGAATTCTTATTTTTAATTTTTTATCTATGGTTCCAGTTGTCGCTTGGTGAAAAAAAGGAGGAGGAAATGAAACATAATAGTAATGTTGATGCCGCCACATGTGGCATCAACTTGGGTTGGGTCATACAGGAGAGCCAAGATCCAAAGCAGACCAGCAAGTTCACCTCTGACTATCTAAAACAAAAAAAAAACAAGAAAGTTCTGGTTTAGCCTAGTCAAAGATTGAAGTTATGTTTGACTAATACCATGTAACATCATTTTAAACTTGCTTAAAAACCCTTACATGTGGTTGCAGCAAAGCTGCCTCTATCAAATGCACATGAACAGAGGCAGCTGGCAGCCTCACGATTCTTGTTGCTCAATTCATTCAAGTGATCAGACACAAAATTAGCTGTGTCTGATCACAAAGTAACACACCGTTTTGTGTTATTTTGACTTTATTCCTATCTATACACTCCAAACAGAGTCATGAAGATTTAGAATGCCTGCGCTTGCACACAGTGTGCTCATTGTGACAGTGTGGCAGCTGTTTTGCATTGCACATATTTAATTTGTGTGAGTGGGTGGTGCTTTGCATTTTCTGCAAACAGAACTCATCTTTCCAGGTGCTGAAGTGTGTGAAAGACATGAAAACAAATACACAATAAACAAAAGGTACAAATGCCCCCCTTTATGCTGATACATTGCAGAGATCCACAGCTCACGTGGAAGAAAGTGTTGATAGGTCGGCTGTTGAGGTTGCACTGCATTTATTTAGCCTTTTTGAAAGAGAGTCAGAAGAAGTCCCATGTGCAGTATGAAACAAACCAAGTAGCAAACATGTGGAAGAAGCTGGTTCACCTTTTAGCAAGACAACAACTCTAAACATTCAGCAACATATAATGAAGTGGTTTAGATAAAAGCATTTTCATAACTAGAGTGGCTCAATCAAAGTATACAGGTAGTAAATTAGGAAAACCAAGTCTAGTTCTCGTTTCTCCAAAAGTGACTCCTATAGTAGTTATGTCGATGCCAGATCCGTGTGATTAAATAGATTTGGAAGAAATGACTCATAGTGAGCTAATCAGCTGATAATTTCTTGATAAACAAGAACATGGGAGGTATAATTCTAAAGATTAGGACAGAGGGAGTACAAGCCCTGACAATGACTCAGAACCAAGCAGAAAAAAACTTTGATTTCAGAGAAATGAATCAATCAACGCTGCTCTAGTAGTATGCAGTAGTAGGTTTTGCAGCTCACTGTTCATTTCCAACCAATAAAGGCACTCACCTTGAATGGACTTTTTGTTTGTGGCCAAAGCTCAGTTTTAGCACAGGGCTTGTAAACCACATCTCCAAGTCACACCCCTCTGCTTCCATACAGGGCCTACTTCCTTTTTCCTCTTTATCTGGGGGATTCTCTTCACAACATGCACACACTCGTGCATGCACACACACACACAGCTCATCTGCTGATCTACTTATTCTTACAGAAAGTCAGTGGGATTGAAGTTGGTTGCTTTTGTGTGAGTGTGGCATTGGTTAGTGCGGAATAGATAAACTTTTTTGCTGAATAACTTGGAGCCCAGGCTCTCACCAGTCGGTCAGTGAGTGGGGGTGTGCATGTGTGTGTGTTTCATGCTGCTCTTGCTGAACAGGCAGAATGGGTCTGACTTCATGCATCAACTGAACTGGTCTTCTTAATCATCACTCTACAGTCCTGTGCAATAGTTCTACACAAGACATTTTTCTGCAATCTAGAAAAGCAGTTCTGAGATTCAAAGACTCATTTTGGACTTTAGCTCATTTTAAGCTCATTTTCATTCTGACTTTTTACTGGCAGCATCCTTAAACTTGTATTTTACTCTGTACCAAGTTTTCTACCCACAGCTCATTGAGTAGAATCCTTTTTTGGTGCTAAAATACAAGATTAGGTTCATCAAAATGCATTATGGTTGGAATTTTTCAAATATCTGGCTAAAGAAATTGGACCTGTTTGTGTACTGATTTGCCTGATCACAATCTGTGCAGTAGATTCAAAGCTTAAACGGTGAGGAACTATAATCTGAATAGCTTCCATAAGACCTCAAAATATATTTCTCTTCTAATTTATTAGGTTGTATGCCGAGCTGGTGGCTCATATACCACCATGGGTGTAGCATGCGTAGTATGAATACATCTGGGTGGGTGGGTAAGCACAAAGAAAACATCTCATTAAACAGCTTCTACAGTGCAAACAGTAGAAGGGTGGGGGGAGGGTCAGACACATGAGAACAGACAAAGTAGGCTTACAGGAGCATAGAGATCTACAGGCTTACTGATACAGAGTTGTCAGAGATGTGCCCTCATGAAACTTCTGTCTTTATTTTCAACCTATGATTGCATGTCTCAGAAGCAGAAAAAAACTATAAAGAAGTTGCCTTGGTCTAGACGTTTCTTTGCTTTTAAATTGAGACTTTTGTTACTGAGAGACACTCATGAAAAAGTTACTTTATGTTATTCCTTTATCAAAGCCATGTTGTCGAATTGACTGCCTTGTCCCTTTTTTGAAAATAAGATAATTTGTGTATTTATAGCTTTTGTATGGATTTGTTAATTACTGGCTCTTATCTCCTTGAGCTCAGCCTGTGTTTATCACAATTTTTGTTAGTTTTAGTTATCATTGTATGAAAAGAAAAAATGAGAAGTTTAAAAAAAAATAACATTTTAATATTATTATTATTATTATTATTATTATTATTAATAATAATAATAATAATAATAATAATAATAATAATAATAATAATAATAATAATAATAATAAAAAATAAGCTTGTTTGTTTACTTATTTATTGCAACTGGTCATCTACGGAGGTCCATTCACAATAATAAAAAAAGTGTACGGTTTATCAACTGTATCAAAACAGTTCCGTTTTTTAGAACAGAGCAGATGTGCAAAACATCTGCTCTGTTTTGTACAGAGCACGACTTTTTGCTAACCTGTCTGAACAATACCCACCCCCTAGCGGACACAGCGGTGACTTTAAGGTTATAGTGATAAATAGGTTCTAAAGGAATGAAACGAGTTCAAGATGATGTTTTCTTTATTTGTGTTTCTGTGTTTTACAAAAAGTCCAATAGGTATTAGCTTATCATCTGCTTATGAAAAAAAATATTGATTTTTAAAAAGTATTATTTAATACTGTTTGAACATACATAATATTTCATGGTTATTAGTGCCCAGACTGTTTACGAATTAAACACATTTTTGATGTAATAAAAAGAAAAAACCCAACAAGAACATTTGCTTAATTAATGCATATTACAAAGATTATCTTATATACACAGTATTATAACACAATACTTTTAGCATATTCTAACAACATATAATATGACAACATATAAAATAAACTATCATGCAAAAATATTGGACACTGTCGATTTTGTTCAACTGTACACTATTTCTCTGAATTTAATATCTTTTAACCTACATCTGTAACAAGTCGGAACAAAGGCACCCAAAAACGAGTTATCGTTACATTTTGAAAACGACCCAAGGTGCACAGAGAATCAACATCTGTATTTGTTTTTCATTAAAATAAAAATGAAAAAAAGTTCCCGGTCGCACGGAACCTTTGAAGGGGAAGAATATATCAGAAGGACGCTCAGGCAAAGATGGCAGACGTACCAGAAAACGCTCCAGAACGTGAGAATTAGTTTATTATTTTTTTATGAATTTCTTCTTTAAAATATTAGGACGAGTTCTGGATTTGGTACGGTTTAAAATGTTGTTTTATCTTTTGTGGTTTGGAGAATATTTAGAGTAGTTTCAGCGTCTGTCTGCTTCGATGTTTTCTCTGAATTGCAAACGTCACAGTTGTAAATACTACGACTCTGTCCAGTATCCTGGGAGAAAAAGTCTACTTGAAGCAGCTGAAACATTGAAATGAATGTTGTTTTTTAATAATCGAGTACATAACTCAGTGAGAGGGACGTTGGTTATGAATATAATTCCTGGAAAACGTTGAAGCGATATAATAAAACTGTAGCCCCTTAGCGCTTCTTACAACTACCTGCATCTCGCAAGAATGTTCGTTTACATTTAGCGCTAATTCACGTTTTTGGTGTATTTGAAGGGAAAATTTCTCCCCACTTACATTGTGACAAAAGTTAACACCCAGAATACGAGTGAGAAATATTGGGTTTTGGACTGTCAGTGCGTTTATGTTATTTTTACTAGGCAAGAACCATCTGGACTGGTGATGTAAGACCTAAAAATTAACAGAAGCTGACAAATTTCTTGCCTCCACGGGTAAAAAGCCTTAAAATAAGTCCAGCTTTCTTGTAGCGAAGTGTATTAAACAAATGGAGCATTTGGGAAAAGTCCATGCTTTAATTTGAGTATATCTACCTTAATGTCAGAAATGCTGTGTCATATGTTTTGGGTGAAAATCCTTTTGAAAAACCCATGAATGTTCTACTTTCAACTTCATGAAAGAGTCCCATTTTTATTTAAAATGTTCTTTCTTGCCGCTCAGCAAGCATTTAGAAGAAAAACTTTCCAAAAGCATCATGCAGTGTTCTTAGCAGTGGGCATGCTTTTTCTCATATTAATCCTTTGTTTCCTGTCAACTCCATATGGATTGTTTCCTGCTGATAAACTCTCTGCACAGAGAGTTTATCAATTCTCATCTGACCAAAACGTTACGGTTTCAGGTCCACACATAAAAGGTCATCCATTTTGTTCTAAACAAAGAAGTAAAACCTTCATGACTCAGCCTTTTTTTTTTTTTTTGTAATCTCTATTATCTTCATTTGAGTTGTGACAAGATAACCAGAGATCTTCATTCAGCTGAGCAGATGGACTTTGATAACATAAAAGCCATTATTGATTACACAGGTGGTGAAAAAATGCTAAAGAATTACTAGTTTATGTTTCTATACATTCTGATCTACCTAGAATTGCTGATGCTAAGTTGCTCAGAAGTAAACATACTTTACATTCACAGATTTTAATTCAACATGGAAAACATGTTTAGATTCTAAGCAAACTCTTTATCTCTTTAGACTGCCCAGGCACGTCAAGTGAGGAAGCAGGAAAGTCTGCATCATGCCAGGGCTGCCCCAACCAGCAGCTGTGTGCCTCTGGAGCTACCAAGGCCCCAGACCCTGGTAAAGCTGTCCTCATCACAATGTATATATATTCATATATTCATGTTGCAGTAGTACTAAAGCTTCATGTGGCTAATCTCAGTCCTTCATCCTCTCCAGCGATTGCAGAAATAGGGGAAAAACTGTCAGTGGTCAAACACAAGATCCTGGTGTTGTCAGGAAAAGGAGGAGTTGGGAAAAGCACCTTCAGCGCTCACCTGGCCCACGCTCTGGCAAGTGACAGCACCAAGGAGGTAATGATGTATTATCAGCATAATGTGGTAAAGACAAGTGTCAGACTTATTAAATTAGGTGCCTCTCCCTCAAGGATGTAAGAGTTACATTGGACAGAGCTGTACAATTTAGAACAGATTTTATTTTGGTCCTGCTAAAGAAACAGATGGAATAGGTTTGCACAGTATTTGAAAATTATGCTTTAATAGCAGTATGAGTGTGTGCAATATTAATGTTGCAAAGTTTGCAGTCTCATTTTGGTTGGCTGCTATTTTCTAAGAAACTAGAAAATAGTAGCTTAAGAAGCCACAGGTTACATAAAGTGTTGGAAGCATAATGAACAAACTTCATGAGAAAGGGGGAGTGATAAAAGTGTGTAATGTATTACAGCAGATGTTGTCTAGTATAAAAACATACTAATAACTATCACAAAAAGAGAAAAACAATAATTTTGTCATTGCATATTTTTTGCAACCCTAATAAGGACCACTAGAGGTCACTGTAGCGTAGCTTTATGCATTATTTTTAGCTCTATGGTTTCTAGAAGAAAAGAGGCATGTAAATGTTTAGAAAAATTGAAATGATGATTGTATAATACTTCTGAGTATTTAAAAGAGTAAGTGTTTGAATAAACTCAGACTGTTGTGAAACCACAAAGAAGTTGCAATGAAAATCAAAGACAAAAACCACTTGGAGTGCTTTTTGCAATTATTTTGACTTTTGTTTAATTAAATGTAGAAGAAGTACCTTTATTAGTTATATAAATTACATTCATCCATTTAATTAACAAGCATTTGTGTATTTCAGGCTTACAGGTCATATAAGGTGACCTTAAGTTGTTCATAGAACTCATTGCAGTTTAGTTTGTAGTTTGATCTGTCAGGTCAGACGTGCTGCAAACAACACAGATTGTCCCAATTAAAAGAGGCAGTTTGGCACATGTTGGCTTATGTCTGATTTATAAATAATATCCATTCTTTAAGTGTTTGATTTTAACTGCTTTCAGTGCATATCCTCTTCGCTGTGAACTGAGTTCTACGAAACCAATACCGAAGAGAGGAAATAAGATTTCCTTGTTTCTGGTTTAAGAAGTTGAGGAACCCCAGGCACATGTCCTCCCACTGCACACAATATCTTTCTTGTTCTATTTGCAGTATATAACTCCATATAGAGGTTCACCTAAATAGGAAAACCGAAACCAAAAGCTTTGGAGATATGAGCATAGCACCTGGAGACACAGGCTATTTAGTAATTACGGTGTTGAAAAAGCCAACAGGATCAACAAACACACCCTTTTCTTTGGTGTCAGGTTACCAGAAATCACCTGATTTATTATGAATGCTTATGTAAGAGCAGGTGAAAAACAGATGTCAACTGTTCCAAAAATCTGCGATTTTGTAACTCCTGGTATCCACAGTATCATTCTCAATCTTTCTAATCTGATAAAAAAAAAAAAAAAAGTATTTTCTAAAGAAGTTCCTACTTTCTATTCATTGTCTCAGGCATGCTGAGCAGTAGATGAGGTCCTGAATCATATAACTCTGACCACTACTACTACCAATCTACAGCTTTTGAGTCTTTCTGCTGTTGTGCTTTAGTGACACTGAAGGTGGGAATGTAATGATGCATGGTTCCAATGTATTTCAATAGATTTAAATATGAAAATGTTCTGCTCAACAAAAGCACTTGTTGACATGCCTTATGAGAAAGCTGATAAAAAAAATCTTCCGGGAATCTTTATGTATAAACACCTAAGCGGACAGTTTTCACTTCAGTCAGTATTTCAGAGTAGAGATGGGTATAAGAGCTTGGAGGCTGGTGTTTTAATACAAACTTATGGTTGTATTTAAGGTCTGACCTGCTCATTCAGTATATTTTCTATGGACCATAAACAAAGAAAGGTTGTACTTTTTAATACTACAAATAATTAAGGAATAAATAGCATTTTTATTCTTATTTCTCTATCACAGCATACGCCTTGAGTGTTTTATTTGGTTTTTACAAAACATCAAAAAGGTCATTAGAGTACATTTTGTTAGTTTGTGAATTTCTAGAATAAAAAAATTGCATTTTTCTGGTAAATATATTAAATAAGAAAAAGCAAAGCTTTTAGTAGTTGATCTTCTAATCAATGATCAAAGCCAGTCAAGTTAAAATTGACTAATTGTGTTCTTTGCTTGATTGGTTATTTTAGATGCATCATACCCAATGCTAACAGTTTAAACATCTCCCCAGTTTTTTGTTTTTTTGTTTGTGTCTAAGTTTGTCCATTTGGTAGACACTTTTATTCAAGGTTTCTTATAAATGAGGTTATAACAATGCAGTTAATGTCAAAGCTAGTAATAAGTTACATAGAAGGAAGACCACTGGTCAGATCTCTGTCAGAGGTGACAGTATAGAACTTGAGTGCAAGCATGGAGGAAAGTGGGAAAATAATATGTGTATATGGCAAAGAGAAGAGTTCCCAGTACTGAGCCTTGGGGGACTCCTATGGCAGGTGGTGTGCTGCAGAAGCAAATGGACTGAATTTATATAGCGCTCTCTGGTCATACTGATAATTCAAAACTCAATGCTTTACACTGAAGCCACATACAGCATGGAAACACTAATGAATGTGGAGGAAGCTGTACTCCAACCAACAACCTTCCAATAGTTGGATTAGCCAGTTACCAAGATCTGCAGGATCCATTTAGTTAATTATTTAAAACAGGTTTTATCAAGGAGGAACAAAATGTAAGTTATGCAGGACGCCCACTCTTTTGAACTAGGACTGATCATTGCTGTTGTAGAGTTTTGTTAAACTACAAACACTAAATCTAAATGTAAATCTTTTCCTTCACTTTGTCCTCTGTGTCACTGTTTTTAGGTTGCACTGCTGGATGTGGATATTTGTGGTCCATCCATTCCCAGGATCATGGGCCTAGAAGGAGAACAAGTACGGTTTACCGTGTTATGTGTGAATATGACACCTGTTTTGCTTTCACTTGACTTATATTAACGAGTGGGGGTGGGATCTGTTTATTTTTCTGTGTTTAGGTTCATCAGAGTGGCTCTGGCTGGTCTCCTGTGGTGAGTCATACCAATCCAGGCTTCAGTTTTATTGCTCTTACAAAGTAATTTCTGTGTTGCAAATCACGTACTTTTTTTCTGTGTGCATGTTTGTCGCAGTACGTCGATGACAACTTGGCGGTTATGTCAATCGGCTTCCTTCTCAGCAGTCCTGATGATGCAGTGATCTGGAGAGGGCCAAAGAAAAATGGTGTGCCGAACTGCAGTAGATTTGTGAGTGCAGTGTTGATGTTTTAGTTCCGGCTTTCCAGATCTAACATTCCAGTTTGTTTCTGGCCCCGATTCAGGAATGATCAAGCAGTTTTTAAGGGACGTCGACTGGGGACAACTGGATTACCTTGTCATAGATACTCCACCCGGCACCTCTGATGAGCACCTGTCAATAGTTCAGTATCTCAGCTCCACCAGTGTGGATGGAGCAGTCATCATCACCACACCACAGGTACACAAAGACATACCTAAGCTCCATCATATTGAGAGTTATATCCATCCATCCATTTTCTGTTCACCCTTGTCACTTAATGGGGTCGGGAGGGCTGCTGGTGCTCATCTCCAGCTACGTTCCAGGTGAGAAGCGGGGTCACCCTGGACAGGTCACCAGTCTGTCGCAGGGCAACACAGAGACAAACAGGACAAACAACCACGCACTCACACACTCACACCTAGGGACAATTTGGAGAGGCCAATTAACCTGACAGTCATGT
>CAEGAE010011951.1:0-24229 GCA_903067095.1 Girardinus metallicus | reverse complement strand
TGAATGACATGCAAAACCTGTTGATCAATGTGTTCAAGGTTCTTTCTTTTATTATCTCAATAAATAAAATAAAAATTCATAGCTGTATAAATAAATGAGCTGAAAAAGAATATAGTGTCTTCTCCTGGTCGAGGAGGATGTCCTGCCCCCAAGTGAAGCGGGAGATCGACAGGCGGATTGGCGCAGCGTCTGCAGTGAAGCGGCTTGTACTGGTCTGTCGAGGAGAAAAGAGAGCTGAGTCAAAAAGCGAAGCTCTTGATTTACCGGTCTAAGTTCCTACCCTCATCTGTGATCATGAGCTTTGGGTCATGTCCGAAAGAACGAGGTCACGAATACAAACGGCCGAAATTAGTTTTAGTTTTTTAGGGTGTCTGGGCTCTCCCTTAGAGAGAGAAGCTCAGTCATCTGGGAGGGAATCAGAGTAGAGCCGCTGCTCTTTCACCCTTAGAGGAGCCAGTTGAGGTGACTCAGGCGTCTGGTTAGGACACCCTCTGATGAGGTGTTCCAGGCAGGTCCCACCAGGAGGAGGACCCTGGGAAGACCCAGGACATCCTGGAGGAACTATGTTTCTCAGCTGGCCTACGAATGCCTTGGGATTCCCCCGGAGGACCTGGAACAAGTGGCTGGGGAGAGCAAACTGTGGGCCTGCCTTCTTAGGCTGCTACCCCTGCGACCCATGGATAAATAAATAAATGCACATACATACACACACTCGCATGCATGATACACACAGCACAATAGAATACAGACAGTAATGCTAGCTAGCTTGGTTAGCTAGCTAGTTTCAAGAGACATGCTCTTTCTGTCCCCCCTCCCACCTTCCCCCGCCCACACACACACACACACCCGCACACACATAATGGACGCTGACATTGTTCCAACATTGCTGTTGTAAAATTGCTGTTGTCATTTCGTATTAAAAATGTTCTACAAATCATCGCAAATGTTCTACAATTTGTCCTAAAAATGCTTAAAAAAGTGAAAAATGAAAATATTTGAAACATGAAATAATTCCTGTGTGAAATAAAACACAGCAGAAAGTATCATACTAAACATTATTTTGAATCAAAATGACAAAGGTAGAATAAAAACACATTAATTTAAACACGGGTCCAAAAAGACTCACACATGGAAGACTGTATAGTTAATATGTCAATCATCAGAGGATTAAAGTGAAATTGACAACATCACACCAGATATGCTTTGTATTTACAATATACACAAAAAATAGTCATATCTAGATGACCGTTTAAGAAAATAAAAATAGGTGAATCAAACTAAATTCTGACATAAACAAAACTTTACATTATTGGTCAATAACAGTGCAACTCTGTAAATTCCACATCACTGATCCCAGTACACAATTTAAAATGAAATGAGAAAATGTTATAGGTGACAAAATAATCAGAGGTGTGACCGTGTCTTTCACAAAACCCACTTCATTTCAGCTGCCTTTACGAACCTCTTCTCATCCTTATGACAGCCACTTGGACCCCAAAGACAAGCACATTCATACAAAAGACAGAGTTCTACATGTAACATAAATATATTTGCCAATCCCAAAATAAGAGAATTGTCAACTCATGACTTCCAGGATATCACTTTAGCATTCATAACATTGATGGTTCTGCCACTCTGCATCCACAGATTCTAACATCCATGTTTTGGTTATGCAACTCCGTGAAAAGGTTTTACAGCACTTAAACTTTTTTAAAACTTCTCACATTTCAGTGGATTGTGTTGAGAGTTTTTGCGAGAGACCAAGCCACAACCAGAAAAGAGAGAAAAGAGAAGAATCTACAGTTATTCATACAAAAAATATGAATTCATTGCAAATTCATTCTTCTACATGAAGGTTTTATTTTCTTTTCACTCATTTTTCTAAGCAATGCATGCTTTTCTTATCCATTAAAAATTCAACAAGAACATCCATTTATACTCTTTAGAATTTAGGCGTACAAAAAGTAGTAATATATTCTGTAAAAAAAAAAAAAATCTATTTTTCTTATGGCTGTTAAAGTAAACTTTTCTGCAGTAATGATAGGTTCATTGTTATGTGCAGGAGGGAGTCTGTGTACACCTCAGCTGAACTGATTCATGACATGATAAACCGACTGCCAAGATGACATCCAACTACCAATTGCTTTGCTTTGCAATGTTCAAACTCACAATGCTTTTAATTTCAGAGTTCCATATCTTGCTGTACCCAAGAATATGTTATACAGTAATTGCCTGCTCTCCATTTTTAGATAGTAGTGTTTTTGTGCTGACAAGTCCCTAAGGATACATAATTATTTCTCTGTTTTATTCAGTTCTTCCATAGCACTTTATCATGCAGCGCAAAACACCCCCACTCCATTTTGTAGAACTCTGATTAGACTCTTCCTGTGCTTTAAGGTCCTTGTCTTTTGCATTTTAGTGTGAGCACTGCTTCTGCTATCTGGCTTGCTATGTTTTACTTGCCGTCCATACCTACAGCGGTTTTGTACAGTTATGCCCAAAGTTATATATTCATCGATGTGTGGGGAAAGCATTTAGTTCTGATATTTTTAGCTTAATAAAAGCACAGCACAATGTCTCATTAGCCTAGATTAAAAAAAGAAGATTGAATTGTTCAAAAGTAAAGAAAATATTACAATTCTTTGAAAGCAACAAAGAATAACCATATCATAATCCCCTTTTTACTTATTCACTTTGTAATGTTATGGATATGGAATAGAGTAGAATAAAATAATCCTTAATGAAAGACGATAAAGTGTATTCATTTTTCATTTTAGAAAATTCATGTCTGAATTTTCTAAAACATGAAAAGTGAATTTGGAGGTTGTATATAAGATAACACCTGGACAGAAATAACATACTTAACAATGTCAGGCTATGTTAGAACTAAATGAGAAGTTTTTCTTTTTCTCTTTCATCTGTAATAAAATTAGTATGAAGACTGGAAACCCCCAGACATTTCTAAAACTTGTGAGGGAAACACCATCAGGGAACACCTTCAGTGAAGGTGGCAACGGTGGTAGGGTCTCGTTCTGTAGAGTAAACACTTTGCGGTGGTCGGGACTTGATAAAGCATTATCCTGAACAGGCCATTTATCAAATACCTCCCATGTCCATCTGCGATGTTTGCAAATGAGGTTTTGGCTAGAAAACCTTTGTCCCAAACAACTGTTGCTTTGTTATCATGCCTCGTGTGATGTCCTTGATAAAATAGAATAAAAAATAAAAACAGTTCATGCTGTTATTTGCATTTCAACAGCATATGAAACTATGTGGCTTTAAGTACTGTAACTAATGTCCCTGCAGTCCCTTTCCTCAAGTTGATCTCCAGTCAGACTGCTAGATATTTTTGGATGAAGTTACAAAGCATGAGTTTCACAATTAAAAACTCCAAATACACACAGTTTTACACACATTCATAAAAAGACACATGCTTTTTTTCTTTGCACTGTTTGATGTGAAATCAGAATGAATTTTTTCTGTTTTAGGTGAGTGAGGATCAGTTTTTTTCTATTTGCTAAATGCCAGAATAATTGGAGAACTTTTTTAATTTACACTTTGCAAATATTTACACATTTGAGAGTGTTACAGTGGTTCAGATCTACTCTGCATCCCCAGAGTCAAAACCAAACACAGAGAAGCATCATTCAGCTCTTATGCTCTACTAATCTGGAACAAACTTCCAGAAAACTGCAAAGATGCTGAAACACTGAGTCCTTTTAAACTGCGTTCGTCAAGGACAGGTGTCTTGCATCTTTTAGATGCCTCTCTGCTTCAGCACACCTGGCTCCAATATTCACTCATTAGCAGAGCTCTGTGGAGCTTGACTGCATGCAGGCAGTTTCACCATTTAATTCAAGTGTGTAGGATAAGGGACACATCTAAAAGTTGAAAGACTCTGACCCTTGAGAAAAGCAGTTTGAAACTGCTATTTTAAACCAAGACAACTTGTTTAGAATTGCGCTTGATTAACAACAACTGGCTCATTGACTAAAACGTTACATGAATATTTAATGGTAATTATTCTTAATGAATTTAATGTTGGCGTTTGGTGAAATGTGCTTGTTTATAGTTTTCAAAGTAATTGGTTATTTTGTTTTTAACTTGTGAAATACTTTAAGCTGCCTTGTTGCTGAAATGTCCTGTAGAAATAAACTTGATTTGACAGATTATAATTTTCTGACCATTTGGAAGCTCTGAGAAAGTTTATAAGGCATTAAACTTTCTTCCCAAGAAGGGCCATTGAGTATGGACAAAGAAAAAAAGCTGGTGAGGTTGCAGCAAGAGGCAACCTAAAGTAGCACGCTGTAACTTTTATGCCTGTCATCCCACTACATCTGCGCCATAAAAAATGTTGGTATTGTAGCTATCAAATGACACAGGCGCATCATAAACCACACCAAAGAGTTTATAGATGTGAGATGATTTGATACTTCACAAAATGTGCACAATTTCAACACATTTACTCACTTAAAATACAGTTTTAGATACAGCGCCAAACTGGGCAACATAAGAAAAAAAATGCAAAATCAGCTCAAATTGCACTTGGTTGCCCTTTGATATATTATGTTGACTTTTCCCATTATACCGTCATGCTGTAGTCTGAGTATTCTGTATTTTAAAATTGTAACTTTCATTACTTTCATTTTTCCTACACTAAAGGAGTGGATTATACACATTAAATAATAAAATAAAAAATCCACACTGTACTGACTTGGGGTATCACGTCACATATGCACCACATATTTTCAATAAAACATATATTATTAAGACTGTAGTAAAGACTTTTTGTAAAAATAGTTAAATTTTTTTTTTTCTTGTAGCCAGTTCAAAATATGGCACTTGTGCTCTATGAAAACTGTGATCTTCCACAACAGGCCAGAAGACAAGTATAGGATTTGTTTGAGCAGCAGAAAGTACCAACTTTAATAAAGAGCTAGAGGTTTTAGAAATATACTTCTCAACAATATGTTTTGCATACCTGTCAGAAAAGTGTTTTTAAGTCTTCCTCTAGGCTTCAAATATAATCTTGTGTTTTATTTCTGGAACTTCCCTTGAAGTTCCTTCACTTTAGGACATTTTTCAATTTATTTCATTTCCAGCTCTATCTGAAGTGGAGTACATTTTATTAAGCTTTTTGTTTTTTTTTTCAGCTTCTGCATTTTAAAATGTTTTTTATTGCGCAGTAGTTAGATGGTTTCAAAGCAAAAAAAAAAACGGATGCGAATCAAATGGTTACATTGCTGTTCATTCTTAAACTACCTGATATATCCATTTCTTTTTTTTTCTTAATCCCACTGAAACGTACCAAGAATTATAACTCTGGACTGTTCATGTTTTATCTCCTCTTTTTTTTTTTCCTTTCTTTCCCCAGAGTTTGCAAGAGCTGTTGCGGCACGGCCGGTGTCATACGCAGCAGTGTTACGAATGAGACAAGACAGCTCTTCGTCAGTGCTCAACTCGCGCAGCAGACCTCGACAGCAGCACAGTGGTGGGCTGGTGACTCCTGACTGGCCTGTTTTCTCCAGTCACCCTCTGTCAGCCCTCAGCCTGCTTGGCTCTCAGGAGGACCTCAGGAGTGAAGGTGAAATTAATGTTGCAGTCAAGCTCACGCTTTATTTGGCTTCATCTGTAACAAAATGTGCAAGTTTTGTTTTTTATTGGCATAAAATTCTTCTTTATAGCAAATAAATAAATAAATTTAAAAAAAATGCAGAATTGTAAATTCACTAAAACAGTATAAAAAAAACAAACAAGTTTCCTTATGCAGGTTTTCATGTAACTTTGATAAAAGGAGATGAACCAGAAAACACTATCTGACATTAAACACACACTGTGATGTTTTCTTGTTAAGCTAATTATAGCTAGAAGAGAAGTCAGACAGAGCACACAAATTTTGCCATATTTTCAAAAACAGCTCACTTACCTATTTACAGTGGCTCTTAAAACTAAACCTCTAACTCAAGAATGTTATTTAATACCTTTTGTCCAGGATTACATTTTCAGTTCTTACAAAACGTCAGTCAAGATTCAGAATTTTTGTATTATTTCAATTGCCTTTGGTCCTGCAACACACAAAAACCCAGCGATGTAGCCCAGGGTTTGACTGAACTCCTAGAAACTTGATTGCTGTGAATAGACTCTTTCTCAGCACTCTGCCAACACTCTGCCCCCAGGTTTTACGCACGTCTTGTCTGTCTGGATTTGATCTTGAAATGTATCTTGCCCATCTATTATCACAGTGCATCGCCTGCACTGACCAGGTCGTGGCCTTTGTGAAATTGAAGTAGGCTCATGCCTGTATGCAACTCCCTTTGTGTTCTTGTCAAGATAGAAAGGATATCTCTGCCCAAGAGTACGTTGTGGTTTCCCCTCACACAGCAGATAACCTCGACATAGGAGTGATATATGATTTGTACGAATTTCTTTGTGTTCTGATTTTCAGTGCTATGTAAAAGTTTCTCTCCCTTTTTTGTGCATTTTGTTACAAACTTCAATGTGTTTTATTGAGATTTCATGTGCTACACCGAAACAAACAAGTGTTCAATTCAGAGGTTTTGGGATAATGACACACAGTTTTTCAAAATAAAGAAAACTAAATCTGAAAAGTGCGGCAGTCATTTGAATTTAATCCCCCTATGTCAATGTTTTGAAGAACTGCCTGTTGCAAAATAGCAGACTGAATAAAGTAAAATTATGTGTGTCAAATTTCAAGTATTGACCATTTAACTTTGGGCAGTTCTAACATGTGAACATGCTTTAATCTAAATATTTCCTTTGTTGCTCTTGCTGCATGACACAGAATCCAAAGTTCTGTATTAACTCTGAATGAATGTATTAAAGTAAGGTTTATTACAAAATACCTTTCGGAGCTCAACAACCACAACCAGCTAACTAACCAATCACCTGAAAGTCATAAAAATAGAAGATAAATATGAAATTCTTATGCGATTTTCTCAGTATTTACTCACCTATTTTTTATTTATTTGCTGCAATGCACTTGGAACTAATTCCAAGTTATCCTTGTGTCTTATTGGTAAGACTGCACAGGACAGTCACCAGTTTCAAATGATTAGCAACATAACGAAGAAACGCTTTATACATTTGTTGAATTGTGGCCCTTTTTGTTGTATGTAGGACCAGTCTCTTCGTAGCTACATCTGTATTTGAATGTCTCAATAAAAGAGTTTTCTTGGACTCTTTTATTGATCAAGCATTGATAAAGTTGTTGTCAGTATATTGTTCTTTAGTCTTTTGGTGGGGCCGTACTTAACGGTGGAGACACACAGCATAACTCATGAGCAATTATTCAGTTTTAAGTGTTTTATAACTGCTTAATCCATAGGATTTTATTTGTAATAACACTTATTAAGCTGCACAAGCCACTTAGAGCTAAGTTGGATAGATGCAACAAATCAATACCGTTGAGTCTGTTTTACTTAGAAGACAGTTAAGCTCAGTGGAAATGGTGTGAAAGCAGAGAAGTCAGCTTTTTCATTTCCTTTTAACACCACCAGTGCTTCAGACTGTGGGTTGTAACACAGCATGCTTTGCAACTTAATACTGATGAATTTTCCTCCAGTGATTGGGATATTACTTGAAAAGCTTTTCATTTCCCTGCAGAGCAATGAAATGGTGACAAATGCCTGGTGCAATTGTATACACAGTGAGAGGAAAGCCTTGACTCTAATCCTGACATCAGATCCTTTCTAAATGGTAGCAGTAGGCAAGATTGAGTGGCTTCGATGTTTACGTTGAGAGTCCTCCAGATCAACCTCAAAGGCAGCGAATGTTATGTTTCAACAGAAAGGGACGTGTATTACTCGGATAAATCTTCACACAGAGACAGTTTGTCGGCTGGACTTAATGTCTTCATGAATTCTTTACTTTGCAGGAAAAAAGATTCTTCTGAAAAATGAAAGATTCATCTGTCTTTTGTACATTTTAAAATTCAGAAAAGCAAAACGCAGAACAATATATGTGAAAAGTTGTCTAGTCTATGATTCAGTCGAAGCTGAAGGCTCAACAGAGCAGAATAAACTGGAGAAGTAGTAGTGATTTCTAACAGGATCTGTCAGACACTCCAACTAGACCTACATAAATATGCTGGAGATTATATAATTTGAACAGTACATTCTTGCTTTAGTTGCCTTTGGAGTATTCAATTATTTGATTAACATATGTATCAACTGTAATACAGATTTTAATAGATGACACAAACAGAAAACTGCCAAACTAATAATTTAATTTTTGTGTTTGATCTATATTAAAACTGATAAAAATATCATTAAACAAATGGAATAGCTTTTTTTTTTTTCCCCAATCTTTTCAAAGAAGATGTGTTCAGTCATGAGAGTCACAAAACTAATACCGAAATATAACACTTGAACACATAGCATGATATTCACAGTAGAAAACTGAATTTCTTTTTATGGTTTTTAAAACAGTATATGACCTGTCCAGGGTGACCCCGCCTCTCGCCCGGAACGTTAGCTGGAGATGGGCACCAGCAGCCCTCCTGACCCCACTAGGGACAAGGATGTACAGAAAATGGATGGATGGATGGATGAAAACAATATATTAAATATTTTATATATTACATTTTATGTTTAACTTGGGGAGGGGAAACAGCCAGGACTTCAACTTGTTAATTTTGATGAATGAATTACATAAGATTTTACATAGATTTTAACATTAAATTATATATATTTTTTCTTGGACATACACTTCTTAGCCAGATCCCTTGAATTTTGTTTCTGGTGCGCCCGTAGTGCTACACTTCTCTATACTTCATACAGCCAAACTAATGTCATAACATTTTGGCTCTTTCTTTTAACATCTGCAAATGAAGTGACTTCGCACTTTGAAAGCGTTGAGATGAAAAATTTCACAGCACTGAGACCGGAACCTTTTAAAATCCTGTAATACTTGGAAACTCATAACAGCACGGAAGACAAGTTTCGGGGAGAAATGATACATGGCAGTATCATTTCCACATGGCACTTCTTTACTTTTTAAATATTTTCTCCATCAATGTTGGAACATAAAATTAAAAAGTCCAGCCAAGGTGGGAATGAAGCCAGGGAGATGACTGATGTTCACTTTGTGTTCTGCTCTCCCGAACTTGGCCGAGAGCTATTTCTACAAAGCTCAAATCTCACTTATCTCACTTAGGCTTCTAGGCAAACTGCTCTGGGTCTAAAGGTGTAAATGTAATTTGGCAGTAGCTTACATGAACCAAAAAAAAGTGGTATTATAGTTCTCATTTTCAGTTAATCATACAGGATTAACAGGAAGGTCTCAGAGGCTCACTTCACACATACATGTAATTTGTTATCTCTCATTTGGGCTTTTTCCAGGCTTGTTTCCTTGGGTCTTTTTAATAGTCTGAAAAACATATGCTGCCTGCATCCTGATGCCATTTAGCTGTTTCCAATTCAGTCACAGCATGGTGTTGTACATCTTTCCTTTCTCTTCGTAATTGTGAGGTAATTGGACTGTAAAACTGATTGGCACTCCTGGTGTGAACCGCGCAATTATCGTCATCTCTTTCTGTTTTCCTCTTTTCTTTTTTTTTCCCATCTTCACAGAAAGTGAAGAGTTTGGGCCTGTTTTCATCCAGGAGCCAGATGATGTTATTTTTCCATTGGATTCTGATGAAAAGAAAGTGATGATGCACTGTGAGGCGCGGGGGAATCCACTGCCCACATACAGGTGTGTGCTTCTTTTTTGTCTCTGCTTCTGATTTCACACCTCATTAGTATGCATTTCATTACAAACGTATTAACGTTCCCTGTTTGTGTTTTCAGTTGGTACATTAATGGGACAGAAGTAGATTCAAAGACAGACTTCCGCTACAGCTTCATTGATGGAGATCTTATTATAGCAAATGCAAGCGAGATCACTGACTATGGGAAGTATCAGTGCCAAGTTGAGAACAGTTATGGAATCATCCTCAGTCGAGAGGCTCTACTTCAGTTTGCATGTGAGTATTTTTTAAAATCCCTCAGCAGGTGTGACACATTGTGACAATGTGTCACACCTGCTGTATGTTCTGTCTTTAAAAGTGGGGTATTATGTTTTTTTCTCAGTGCCATTTTACTGCAATATCATGTAAAGATGTTTCCTTCAGTTCTTAAGAAAACGCTTTAGGTTAGGTGCTCAGCAGACATGCAGTTCCACCAGGTGTTTACTAATTGCTGCTGCTGCTAGTCTGGGGGAACTGGGTGGGGGAAACACGGGGAAATGGGGTTTTGTGAGGCAGGAACTCGGCTGAGGACTGAAGCTCTAAGGTGGAGTTTTGAGTAAATAGGCGGTGCTTTGTATGAGCAAGTGTCAAGGCACCCGCGAATGGCTGGTTCCGTTCAACGTTTTCCAGAAATTCATCGCATTTACATATATTATAACAGCTTTCTAGTTTAAAATTTATTGAAAATCTTAAAATATTTCAATCCAAATCAAGCTTCAAGTCTCCAATGATTGAAAATATCCTTTTGTTATCATCTGCATGAGATCTAATCTGCTGAAAACACAAAATTGCTGCAGGTCATGAATTTAAATCTTTATCCTTAAACCTAATTGTACTTATTAGCATTCAACATCTTCATCATTACTTTTTTTTTTGAAGACTTAATTGAACCTGTAAAAACTGCTAATAAAATATTAATAATTCATGGTTATGCTTTTACATGAAAACATACAAAGTAGTACAAATTGCAAACATCTAAATAAATCAAACTGAAATTGCTTTTGTTTTGAAGACTCAGTAGTGTCCTTTCATTGACATAACTGACACCCGTTTAAGCCCCATGCTCACATTGTCCTCTCCTTTATTACAAAGCACAATCTATAGGATTTAAAAGGTTTTTCTTCTGCTTAACTCGAGTCAGGAGATTTGCAAGGTCATTAGAAAACCGCCTTCCATATCTGCTTCTCTGATCTTTGCAAAATAGAGAAACAATATGTAGTAAGTGCATGAATATGAGGAATATTCCAAAATAACTCTATTTTTTAAGACTATGCAAAGAATGACAAACATTCTGAAGTTATTGTATCAAAAAAGGAGCTGGTAAAAGTATTTTTTTTATCTTGATTATTAACAATTCTTTTTTTCTTTTTTTAAGTTGGTGTTTGTTATTCATGTGAGATAAACATAAGACTCCAAAAAGAGTTCTTAGCAAAAGTTTATGTTTTCATTGTTGGAAATATTATCTGCCTTTTTTTTTTTTTTTTTTGGTCGTGCGTCAGCCAGATAATACTATAACCATCTGGGTACAATTTAGCTTTCTTTGCAGTAGCCACTAGCTAGCTGGAGGCAGAGGACTACTCCTGTTCTTCTGTTTTTTCTCCAGTTTGTAATGAAGACAAAAATATCCTGAACAAACCTTGCTGGCTTAGTTATTAAGTCCAAAAGTCCAGGTGCATTTAACATTTAGTAATGTTGTGATACTCTGTGATTTTTGCTTCTGTATGCAGTGAAGCATCTGACATGCTGCATTTACGAGTAGTCAAGAGACTGTTTTTATGTGCAGTTTTAATGGTATTTTTATTTTAAATCAATGATTAAAAACAGAAGTTTTATGAAAGTAATAATTTTAAACTGTGTTCATTTGTTTTAGAATTTTATTATGTTTTTACTGCTTGAAATTTAAAATTCAATCAATAGTCTGATACACAGAAACAACGTTCTACATTTTCAAGCTTACATTGTCAAACTGACTTTGTTTTTATGAAGCACTTCGTATGCTCCCAGTATTCTCCCCTATCGAAGTGAAATTGCACCATCTTGGTTCCAGAGGTGAATAAACACAACAAGGTCTGCAGTACGGTTTAGATGCTGGATGCAGTTCCCACAGGCTCTGTCTGATGCTGTATAGTTATGCTGCTAACTGGGTGCATGCCCTTAAATGTGGTGTCTCAGTGGTAAATGAGAGCCAAAAGCACATTTTTTCCATCCACTAACCCCCCTTTGGCCCACCTCCAAAGCATCATCACGCGCTAAGGCAGCACATAACAAAAGAGCAGGGCTACTGAGCCCAGAGGAAAAGCCATTGCTGGTGCACTCAGTGTTTTCCTTGGAGCAGTGACCGTAACAGCCTTATTGGAAACTTACTGGAAACGTACTACTTTCAGCCACTGAACTGTAAGTTAAAAGAAAAGTACATGGTTTTCTCTGTTTTTCTGGGCTCTGATATCTGCTCTGTTTTGAAGGGATCTTAGCAAATTTCCTTTTCTTGTCTTCGAACTTGCACCCTTATGTTTTAACCGTGTTTATTGCTAATTGGTGAATAAAGAAGAGTGGAAATAGAACAAAATACTAAAATTGCGCATATTCACTATTAAAATATCACACGCGCATACAATGCGTGTGTGATATTTTATTAGTACTTGTGGTATAAGGTATTTTTCAGTACTGGTGGTATAGGGTATTTTTCCTGGAGCGCAATGATTTAATTTGATGATCCAAAGTATGTCATCTGGTGTCCAAATAAATCAGCTTTAGACTCATCAGTCCAAACATTAATCCAGAAGTCCCGGGTCTTTAGCTGCATTTCCATTACAAATGTGCACAAAGCCTTTTAGATATTCAAATAGAAACATGTAAGGAACCAAGAACACCACAAGACTACTAGAACTAGAACAGCGGTCTTCAAATTCAGACCTAGTTGGTTGCTGTCCCGCAACTTTTAGATGTGTCCACAGTGCAACACACCTAAATAAAGTGGCTGAATCACCTCCAGAGTATGCAGTCAAGTTCTTCAGAGTCCTGAGAATAATTTCATTATTTCACTCAGGTGTGATTTAGCAGAGACGCATCTAAAAGTTGCAGGACACCGAACCTCGAGGACTGGATCTGAGGGCCCCGGCTGTTGAACTTCTTTAGTTGATTGACTGACTAACAAATACTAATATTTCTTCAGTAGCATAAAACTTGATGTCTCTGGATGTTTTTGTATTGTTAGAAGAACTGTAGTTACGAGTAAGAAATTCTTTTTAGAGCCAAAGTATGTTTTTTTTTTTTTTTCCCCTCTCACTTTCTAAAAATATATCATTTTGGTTACCGTGTTAATTCTTTACTAAAAATGTACATGTGTGAGTGTATAAAGTAGGTTTGTGAGATGAATGTATGAATGAACTGATCTCACTTTAAATATAAGACAGACAGTATTGGCAGACAGAAATGCCCAGATGGTAAAGCGCAGATACGAGTTTTTTTTTCCCCCCCTTTTTTAAAAGAGTGCTGCTACGTTAGGAGCAACACATGCTGCATTTCAACCAATACCAGAGCCTTCATCTGTCTCGATCTTTTCCTCCTCCTCACTTTGGTCAAGGGTCATATTTGTGTGTTGAGGGCTGCGCTTGAGAAATGCAACCTGCCTGAAAATGAGCTGTGTAACATTTAGATGCTCATTTGTTTGCCTCGTGTTGAGACAGGGACAGCTGTTTATACTTTTTCATAAATACTATTCGCCGGCTTGGATTATCCATCAAATTCATTATTAAGGTATTTTTACCCTTTTTTTTTTGCTTACATTCTGTTTTTTTTGTTTTTTGTTTTTTTTGCAGGGCAGTAGATCTTTACAGCCACCCTCGAGTTTTTTTTTTATTTTTTTTATTCAGGATTTCAAAGAAGATGTTTAAGCTTTTACCATCCATATTTTTCGTCTTTCAGACTAAAATGATTGTGGTTGTGATGATTAAAGCTCAAACCTAATTTGACTGCCACAGCATAGAAGGGTTTTATGATCTGTGTCAGTAATTGCTTGCTTTTATAACAGCCAGCAAGATGGGCTAGTTTATGAAACCCCTGTGCAATTGCTCCAAGTACTTTGAGTATACTGAGGTACATAAGCTGTTCTTCAAATTCAAGTCATGCACTTTTTCGTTTAATCCAGTGATTTCCAAAGATTTGATTGCTTATTAAGACTCCCAATGAAAAATGCCAAACTCTTCCTAATTGAACTGGCTCACTGCAGTTAGTAAATTCACCCATAATACCATAGGTCTCCTGTAATACAACATACCGGTGAAATTTCTGACATTCAGCCTCTAGTTTGTATTTTTCACCCCTGAACTTTAGGGGCTGTAAGTCTCTAGCAGACATTTACTATTAAATGCTCTGAGTAGATAAGGCAGATCGATTTATTCTCCCCTGAGGTTTAACAAAATAAAAGTTCATTCATTTTTATTTTTCTGAAACCTCCTGCTCCCCCAGCCACACAGCAGTTTTCCTATGATGGCTTTTCCAACTGACCTCTGAGTGAAAGTGCTGAGTTGTCCACTAAAATCAATAACTTTAGCTTACAGTGCTCGCATTTGTGGCAGAACTGAATCGTAGTTGCCATGCAACTAGTAGCTTTCTTCAAGATGTCATTTCTAATCTGACATACAGATGTTACATGGGAGCAGTCTGAGACAGCAGACAAGCAGCATAAAACTTTAAGTATGTCTTAACAGCAGTATTTTGTTTTCTGTCCACTGGACTGTCACTCCTTGATGTTCAGTACCCAATGTGAGCTGTGCATCTTCAAAGATGCACAAAAATGTGTGTGTTTTTTATAAAAATTATTATCGTATTTTTTCTACTTCTGTCCAAATTCGGCATGTCTTTATAGAGCTGCATTGTGAAGTGCTAGAGTAACTCAAGCATTCTCACTCTGTTTTGATAGCGCAGTGGGGGTTAGCCTACAGATAGCTGGAACGCTCTCTAAAACTGCCTATTTTAATAGTTCAAACTTGAAATATACCATAATTTGCACTGCGCGGCACAACAGAAATTGTCTTGGCACTACAATAGAAGCCAGGGCCGTGCAGAGACCTTTGGAGGGGCAGGGGCTTAAGGTTAAAAAAGGGCACATTGAACAAGATCTTAAAACACTGTACAACAACATAGCAACAACCCATATTAATCAAGAATTTAAGTGGATCCTACTATATCATTGGCATCATGTGGAGAGAATGCAAAGCAAATGTAGTATATTTTCCTTGATGGGTATAATGTTACTGTTTCTGTTGCTGACAGTCCTGGAGGACTGTCAGCAACTGTAGCTGACTGTAGCTGTTAAACAGACCAGAGGACAGAAAGTCGCTGGTTATGAAGTTATGAAATAACCAAATTTGCTGCCATTTTACTAATTAAGCCCTAATAATGTCTATTTAACCTCTACAACCACTTGGCTGCAGACTGCTTTATAGATCAAAAAAGCTCAAAGGGGTTAACTAACTCTATTTAGTTTTTTGATGTTAGCACCTCTGAGATCTAGAATTGTAAGACTGGGATATCAAGGCAAAGAAAACTCAGTAACTGCTTGCAGGGGCCTCCAGACATTCAGGGGCCCCTAGAAATGGTTTAATTGTAACACAGATCAACACAGTTTAAAGAATCATCTTGATGATTTGATTGTTGTGTTACCATGGCTACAATATGATGTAATCTTTGTGTTTGAATTGGGTTTGTTCAAAAATACATCACAGCAAATAACCAATAATCAGTGATTGATTTTAAGCACAGCCAATAAACCTGGTCTCCCTCTCACAGACTTCACCTTATCTATATTTAAACATGTTAGTGATGCTGAGGTTCTTAGTAGGAAGAGTTTCGGGGGGTGAAGAGGTTCTGTCTAAGGCCCCACATTACCTTAGGCCGGCCCTGCATGAACAGCCGCTGCGATGCGCATCTCTGGGATCTACCTGGAATCCCTCGGTAGCCCCTAAGTCAGTCCGCCGATGCTTTGGGGACATTTTGATTCATTTAATTGGGTCATGTTTGTCTTTATGCTGCACTTCTAATTATTACTACAGTATTTTCGCTGATGTTTATTTTGTGAACTCTAAATGCTCTGGGCCGAATCTTCCTTTAACACTTGAGGTTCTGCAGTAACTTCTATTTACAGCCGTGAACCTCCAGCCCAGATCCCGTCAGCAGCGGCTTTAACCCGCCTGGTAGTGACGTTAAGGAGAAGCAGAGCGAACAGTCAGCAGATGTTTACCAGGTGGTACCCGGGGGTACCGGGGCTTTGAGGTGCGTCGCGACTCGTGGTGAGAGTCGCAGTACCGTGTCTTTATATCAGGATGTCTGATATAAAGACAAACATTCTTTATATCCGTCAGTGGGTCCGACTCAGACTGCCTTTAGCGAACCGGGCATTTAGCAGCCTGACTAAGTTAAAGTCAAAAGTTTTCTCTGCTGCCGAAGCATTTCTGTGTTTAGGGGCGAGGCGGGTTTTTTCCCGCTATTGCGAGGACAATTATGAAAATTTAAATGAAACAGTTTTTCTAACGTCAACATCAGACAAACGTGTTTATTCACAAACCAGTGTATAAAAAAATATTCTTGCCCATGATTTGATAGAGGGCACAGATCCGCCCCCCTCCTGCTCACGATGGACTCGGTGTCTGAACAACACGGAGGCTCTGAGAGTAGTTATTAGACAGAGGGCAGCCAGACTAGCTTACTTTGCTAAATTATTATATTTAGCTAAATATTATTGCTGAGGGGCACAAGCAGACCTCCTGATGCACATATTGAAAAATAAATAAATTCAAAAAGGGCACATCAAGGTTAAAAGGGGCAGGGGCTCCAGCCCCCCTCTCCCCTCCTCTGCACGTGCCTGATAAAAGCTAACTTCAACAGTCTTCCTCCTCTCCACTTTTGGGTTTATAATCAACTAACACCTGGGAAAATGAATGTCGGCCCTCGATTGTCTCCTTTGCAAACGTCAGCCAATAATGTGCCAAGTAACATTACACCCAGGTGTTTCAGCTTCAGTTTATTTCAAATCTCTGATATGCCTTGTGAGAAAGTCTGTGAATAGGTGATTTCTTTATGTGAAAAATGTGGAATTACTTTCTCAGAAAAATCTGCAAATATTGAACCTGTCATCTGCCAACCAAAAAGATCATTGATAATTTGGTTTCCAACATGTTTCAGTGTTTTCAGTGAGCCTCGTCCAGACAAATATTAGAGAAAGAAAGTTTTTCTCCTGCTTCATAAACATTGACTAACATTGATTATGTTTGAGGTGCTCTCTGTACAACTTTCCCAGACAGCTGAGAACTGGCAGTGCAGGGTACATGACATAAGAAAGCTGCCACAGTCTCTCTGTGTGAATCTAATAAGGCTAAAAAAAAACACTTGTTTTTGATTGGTAGGTTAAAATCCAGACCTTTTTTTGAACAACAAAGTTTATGAGCAACTATAAAGCACTTGTGCTGGAAATGCACATGATGAAAGGTTGTGACTGTTAAAAGCTGGTTGTACAAATCAGCCTACACAGTTCATTTAGGAGTGGGACAGATGTAATCACAGATGGTGGATTAACAACAGATATTGGGAGGGAAGTTTTGTCATGGACTCCTGCTACCGATCATTTAAAAATAATCATTTCCTCATCATCCTGGTACTTGGGATAGAACAAGATTGGGACAATACTAGAGTAAATGCCTTATTGTAACATAATTGCAGTCTAACTTAGCATTTAAAGGCAAAATCCTGGGTTTTTACACAGTCTGCATTCTAGTTCACTGAACAGTTCCAGAGATCAACACATGCTTTGAGGGAACATCAATAACCATACCTGAGTTCTTACCTGTTTAAAACATTTCATCCATGCAGCAACTGCAACTCTAGCAGCAACTTTAGAGACAGTAATGGATATTAGATTAGATGATGTTAGATGACTTAAACAACCGCAAAATCAAGAAGAGCAGACATTCCGACAGAATAAAATGCATTGCAAGAAATGTACAGATATTTCTACAAATGTAATGGTGATGCTCTGAGAAAATCAACAGAGATGTTTTCCATAGTAGCATTTTGATCGATGCACAAAGCATAATAGCTTCCCGTAAAAGGTATTTTATCAAAATACTCTCGTCATTTCCACTGATATGACGAAATTGCACTGTAAAAACAATTACGGGTACATTTTTACGGTGAAATTATGTCAACCCCAGCTGCCGGCGTTTTACCGTAAAACAAAAAACACCTTTGAGATTTCAATTTGATATAAAACGCATTATAAATTTAAAGAAACCAAAGTATCACACCAGCATTCTGTTCTTTGTAAATTATTTTTGCATTCTGGTTTATGGTTCTACATCATAAATTTGTAATTTTGGCCATTTAATACCGATAATTTTAGGGTAATTAGCTGCTGGCAATATTACAATATTTTTCTATGGATTTTACAATTACTTAGATTTTTACAATAGATTTTTGTGTTTTCTACGTTTCATGACTGTCAAAATCACTTGAAATATATGTATATTGAGTTATTGTAATTCCATGTATTTTCTACGGTAATGAAATGCTTTCTATATTACAGTCAGAAACTGTTGGTGTTTTACCATTTTTTTTTTACCGTGAAATTTTACAGACTTTTTTTTACAGTGTGTTGTTCCTTGGTGGGAGTCTGAAATTAATTCTTCAAACATATTCTGAGATTATATGCTTGGGGTCATGCGTGGTTGACTGGCAGCGGTGTCAGCTGATATGATGGCTGCTTGTCACACATCAGCTTCACCTGAACCACTTCTACAAAATGTTGGATTTTCTAGCAGACAGGTCATTTTCTGGCAGACAGATGAGTCAGTATCCTGTTGTTAGAGGCTTGACAGGGAGTAATCTGAAGAGATGGAGTAATGACAGACTGTGCCAGGTTTTAAAGTGCTGCTGCAAAAATTTGCCTATATTTGCCTTAAAGTTCCACGATAAAATTCATGTGTTTTTCTACAATGTCACTGTTTACTTACGCTGTACGGTGAGCTCTGCAGCCTTGAAGAATTGCTCGCTGAATAAACATGTGACTCAGTTGCACAGTTGAGTCAGCAACAAATCCCACAGCTCACCTGTTACAAACTGTGGTTTTGGTGCCAACTGCCAAACCAACAAGGTTTTATGTTTTGATTCTGAGTGCGTTAGAACCAAAACAAATAACAGTACTGTTAAATTAACGTATTACATTTACATTCCAATGTCTTCTACTGATTGGCCAACACAAACCCTAACCCTAAACTCTGACCTATCCCTGCTCAGTTCTTTTTTGATGCAGCAGACAAAGTCCCACTAACCTTCCTTATGTTATTTATTTATTTATTTATTTTATTTTGGCATGGAAAATAAAATTAAAATAAAATTATTTTCTGTTCTCCCAAACTTTTGAACTTGTAATAGTCGTTTCTCTCTGCCATGGTCACTGTGTTTTCCATGCTGTTGTAAGCCGCCAAACATGACATGCAGTGCAGGGGTTAGGGTTTTACAGGAGCTTTGTCTTTTGAAACATGAAGAGTTTGTGCGAAAATGAACGTCCCGTAACCAAGTGGCATTATGTCAACAAATTGACTTCTGCCTGACCATGGTAGACTCTTAACAGTCCTGTCAACTGATACGTGCTTCAGAAATGTGGATCTGTGGTGGCCTTTATCATGCTGAATGTCTTGAATTGTCAGGTGTCAGAATAGAGGGGAAGAAAAATTGCACAACATACATTTTAGATTTGGATCTTTAAAAAAACCCCACAAAAAAACAAAATGCACATCACAAATTGTTTTCTGTTCTGCTACCAGAATAAGCAAGTATAAGAATGGACAGATTTTCACTTGACTTTACTAATAGTCAAACAACACAAACTCTGTGTTTGTATTGTGGGGGTGTGTGGGCGTGTGTGGGGGTGTGTGTGTGTGTGTTGTGTGTGTCTTTCATTGATGAACATATGCAGAAAACATTAGTGAACACGGCACTCTTCTTGATTTTTGTTAAATAAATATTAGTCTCCAAAATCCTTGAACTGCACAGTCTAAACAATTTTTGCATAAAAGTAACTAAAACAGCTCTGTTCCTGCTGTTCATCCTTGTTACTCTCCTATTACTGCTGAAATACAAAGAAACCCAACTCTGCAGGTACGCTTCACGCATGGAATACATAAAGCTCATTCAGCTCAGCCATGTCATTGCTGTTTCTTGTAGCTTATTCATATTTATGTATAAAACCTTGTGGTTGTGAATACTAAGGGGGGAAATGGGTTGAGTGCACAAGGAGCATCTTCATTCTGCAGGTTTATGTTCTGCATGTTCAGAGGTTGTTTGATAAATTGCAGCTGCTGTCTCTTTTTCTGTTGGCTGTTTTTTTTTTTTTTTGTTTTTTGTTTTTTTTTTTACTCTGTGATAACAATCAACCTCTGCTTCAGCACAAGTTATGCACCCTTGCGATACAGCCTTGAGTCCATTTTGCTTCCTCTTTTGAGTGTTCTGCTCTCTGGTTTTGAGGAACTTCACCCTTGTGAGTTTACAACGACTGAGTGCAGAGGAGACCGAGAGATAAAATAATCAAAGCTCTACACAGATTTCAGATGCAGAAATTCAAACTGTTATTTTCTTCTTTATTACAAGACATAATTTCAGACTATAATCCCATTATTGGAAATGCAGCATTATTCAATTTTCTTGCTTATCTGCCAGTAATACATCATGTCGTGATAAGCAGAGTAAAAACGATTAAATACAATAATGTTTTCCGTAAACGGATAAAATCTTAATGTATTGAGATAATTATGAATACGGAAATATGTTATTGAGTGCTTTTTATAAAATTACAGGAAATTATTCTGACTTATAAACACGTAACAGACATACATTTTAGGGTTTTTTTTTTAATTGAAAGTATGTGTAGCAGATGATTAGATGTGCTAAACTGAATTGTTTTACTGAAATACTCATTTACTTAAATAATCATTCCATGATCTCATCAAAAATCCAATTGTCTAATGGATGAGTTTTTTAAATTACCTTTAAGCTAATTCCATCACATGTTTGAAGAATTAAAGAGATTTCTATGCTTTATATGTTTGTTTGGAAAGTTTGGTTGAGGAAAGAAAGGGGGAAAGTCAAAGATCTAGATCACCTGGCCATGTTTGTTACAATCTTATAAATTATATCAAAAGAAGACATCAGTGCATGCTGCTTACATGCAAATGGACATTTTAATCATTTTCTTGATAAAGTTTTCCTTTAAAGAAAAAGTGCATGTCCAATAAAGCAGGTCACCAAGGTCTGCAAGTCATTAGCCTCTTCAGTGTTAAAATAAGTGAGAAGTTGCTTTCTGTCTTTCCAGTGCCAGCCTCTGTGACAATGAAGTAGCCACAACTGGGTACGCAGTTGTCTTAATTTTGGCCCTAACACCACACCATAGTCAAAGTTGTTTTTAGGGAATTTAGTTGAAACATGTTTAAATCTATGATCAGACTTAATTCCTCTTTTAGTTTAATAATGCCATGTACCCAAAGTTTTTTTTTATTTATGTTTTATCAGCTTCCAAATCTAGACTATATTTCTTTGAAATGGGAGTTGTCTGAATGTTCTGCAGGAAGTAATAAAGGTGCCCTGCTGCCCGCATTTGAATGCAAAACCTTCCCTCGCTCTTTCCACATATCAAACAGTGTGTATTTATCTCTCTGTGTGAAGCCTTCCTTCTTCCCTTTTTTATGGTCACTCTGCTCATTTTCATGCAGCGGTTCAGTTGATTGCTTTACCTGCTTCAGGATTTTTTTCTCTCCTGATAATCTAAAGCAGTAATGGTCTAGATTGCTTTGACATGGAATAAATCATTCATCATTTGACTTGTGCTGTGCAGTTTACTGGCATATTAAATGTTGAACTTCAAGTTTTTATGGTGAAAAGAACCACAGAAACACCAACCGAATGGGGTGAAATAATTTCAGTCTGGTTGGTTTGAGAGAATTTGTTGATTCAGAAATCAGCTGAAAAGAATTGTGCAACCATCCACTACAGCATCTCATCCAGAGGGTTTGCAGTTACGATGAAGATTGTAAAGAGGAAAGTCTGGTCAAGGCTCTTTATATTACATCCTCTGGTCATGCACTCCTTTGCCTACATGGTCTAGTAGGATTCTTATTTATTGCTAATTTTGTTTTGAAATTCTGAGCCACCAAACTCGCTCTTGAGCTGCTTTTTAGCCACGACTTTGAAGGCAGCCGGCAGGTTGGAGGGCCTCTGATCTTTTTCCCCAAAGACTTCTTCTCTCTCCTTCTGCAGACGCGAGGCTCAGGTATCGAGTCTCTCTAAGCAGAGCTGTGGTAATGACATTAAAGTGTTGCTCCGAGTCGAGCATTGAAAGATCGACACAAACACGGGACTCAGACTTACTCTGCAATACCATTTGTTCATGTCCATGGATTGATTTCCCGCTGACCTTCAAACGTGTGATTTACATTGAGCACGTTTTTAGAATGCTTGCTGCAAATTTCATCAGTAGCAGAAACATTCACATAGGTACATGCTTTCAAGGAAGCCCTAATGATTATGCTTCTTTATGTTATTATAAATGCATTGATATTGTATCAGTTGCTTTCCTTTAATTTGCAAAAGGAAAATTTTGGCATGCCAGGATTTGTATTTAAACTTTCAATCTCCTCTCATGATAGAGCAACATCATCCTTGATTAATCTTTGTTCTTTCTGAATTCTAAACTGCATCACAAATTCATTTCTCTTAAACATTTGACATGCTAAGCGACCACAGCATCTAGATTCGGCTTCTGAAATCACAATGTGATATTAGTGTAGGTTTATGTTGGTGTCCCTGATTTCCCACTGATAACCAAACTATTTCCTGCTTCAATTGTTATGTCTTATTTTCTAGTTGCCTGGAAACATTTCCCAAAGAAAACAACCATTACTGAGTGTTATAATGAGAGGCTTAAACTGGATATGCTCAAGTCTGAATTTCTGTGCCGTTACAACAGGTGTATCTGACTAGAAATACAATAAGAATATCTTTTGTTTTTATTTATTGAGGTAATTTGTCTCAGATAATTTTTTTTTTGATGTGCAAAATATATAAACAAAGAGTATACCTAAAGTATTAGATATGCACAAGTACAAGCATAAATCATTTTGTGTTTGCCTTGATTAAAACATACCAAATGATAACTTTAAAGCCAAGGATATACCAAATCTTGTTTTTTGTACCATTACAGCTCTTCTATATTTTTGTTCCAGTAGCTGCAGCACTGCAAAGTCTGAACTAAAAAATATTGAGAGGGAGAGATTGGCAGTGAAAAGGACTTTAGATGCCTCATTAGTTTTAAAAAATACATCACTGATGACACAAAAGTGTTTGGTAGAAAGGTGTGAGAAGCTGCTATGTTTGCAACAAAATTACTCAGTGAAGGTGTCCCATTTACTGAGCATTTCTGCCATGAATGGTTGTTAATTATTAATCAAAAATGACGATGATGCCCTTGTGTATATGTGACAAATTGAGAAAACTCACACAAACCTCTGTGTAGTAGAAGTTTGACATTAACTAAGCCAAAATATATGATAGTGTTGTTTAAATTGCCTTTAACTTTAACCATTATCTTAATTGGGGTCTTTCTTTCTATCCTTTAGATTATAAATTACTACCTTGTATCAAAGTTTTTCAATAAGATAACTAAATCATTAGATTATTATTGCTCCATGGCGCAGAAGAGTAAAATAAAGCACCTCCCTTTAGTCCAGTCTGTTTTCCTGTTGCTACTGAAGAACCTTGTGACTCGACAGTTAAGCCCAGGAGTTGTGGAGAAAACGCATACGGAACATCTTTCCTGCATTATTCTCCTTTTTCTCCAGTGATGCTGAGCATCATAAAGCTCACTTTGCCAACAGAAAGTCCACTATCAGTGGACTTTTGCAACACGCTCTACTCATATGGTTAAACTTCAGGTAACATGGTAACAAAAAAAAAAAAACCTGATAATTTCATGGAGTAAACATCTCTGCAAATACAATTTATAAATTTGTGTTTTTTCAACAGTAAGGTTTGACTCAAAGTAAAATCAGCCAAAATATGACATCCATCGTCAGCGGACCTTGAAATATGAAACCCGGAGATGGATCGGGGGTCTCTGTCCAATCTTTTATCCAAGGACAACAGAATATTGTGTTTGGTTTAGAATGAAAAACAGCATGTCACAAGTTACGCACACCCTTCTTAAAAACCAATGGAAGAATCTTTATTGGTTTTTGCTCAAACCCATTTT
This sequence comes from Girardinus metallicus, assembly GCA_903067095.1. Taxonomy (NCBI): domain Eukaryota; kingdom Metazoa; phylum Chordata; class Actinopteri; order Cyprinodontiformes; family Poeciliidae; genus Girardinus; species Girardinus metallicus. Next base: position 188 of record CAEGAE010011951.1, on the reverse strand, counting down.
ATAGATGCTGACTAACTTGTTTTGCTTGTTTCCTCTGGCATTTTTACAATATATCTTGAGGTTTATGTTTTTGAGGTTGGAAGACTTCTTGCAGTTCCCTCCATATATATATCCATCCATCCATCCATCTTCTTCCGCTTATCCGGGGTCGGGTCGCGGGGGTAGCAGCCTAAGAAGGGAGGCCCAGA